>VDFB02190136.1:0-55986 GCA_007258455.2 Sequoia sempervirens
CCACCAGCAGAGACCACATTTCTTTTGACACATTTTTTTTTTTTCAAATAGTTCATTCCATTGTGTGCTATTGCTTACTATTATGCTTTGATAGATTTTTCTAAGCATCCATAGCTTGTTGAAAGCTTACACATTTTAAGTTTAGCCATAGCAACTTAGACAATGAACTGTTTGATAAAATGCTTTGATAGACATGTATGAAAAATGTGTATTTAGCATAGACAAGGCAGTGAACTCTTTCAAAAAATGCCTCAAATAAATAAGGTCTGATGGTGATGGAATACCATGACAATCAAATATTTTTTATTGTCATAGCATTCCATCAGGTCATGAGACCTCATTTCTTTGAGGCATTTTTTCAAAGATTTCATTACCTTGTCTATGATATTACTTACTATTATTCTTTGATAGATTCTTTCCAACATGCATAGCTTATGCAACACTTCTTTTAGGCTTTCGGCCATAGCAACAAGGCAACCCTTGAACTATTTGACAAAATGCTCTGGTAGACATGTATCAAAAATGTGGTAGTATAGACAAGGCAGTGAACTATTTGAAAAAATGCCTCAAAGAAATGTGGTCTCATAGAATGCCATGACAAGCAAATGCAATTGGCAGCTGCTCATAGTTATTAGTTATGCAATGTGAAGTAATTGCATAACTGCTTAGGTTGACTTTGTAGAAACTATATTGTAATTGAAATTTTGTCATCTATCAGCATCTAGTTATTAGTTATGCAATGTGAAGCAATGCTTTGAGTTTGAAAGATGTGCAATGCAATGTAATCAACGTTATGAATATAAAATACAAAATTATAAATTAAAGTTCAAAACATAAAAATGTCAAGTGTTTACAATCAGCCATTATTAATCATTGATCAAACTGAACAGTGTGAACATTTTTCTATGTGGAAGGCAAACAAGAAAACAGTGGTTCAAAAATGAGGAATTTGTCTTCTGCACCAAATGAGAAATATTCACAATATGTGCTAGGAAGGAATAAGTCCATAAGATCGAGTATGCAAGAACTGAAAGTACAAAGAGGTGAAACTAGTTTGACTTTAAAACACAAATTTTCACACTTTCAATGTTTCCAACATAAGTCAAAAGTATATATTGCATAAGTTGTAAAGTATACACTTGAATACATGTAACTCATATCTATTGAACCATGAATTTATAATGCAAATATGGACACCATCAATAAAAAGATTTGTATTAATCAAATAGCCATATGCATGTACATCAATATATCAATCAATATAAGTATAAAATATAGTTACAAAATCCATATAAGAACTACCCAGGAATGCCATATAGGCATACAATGTCAAATATATCGAATACAAAATATGTACAAAATTGCCATGTGGGCATACAACAAAGGGCTCTACATGCAAAATTCATTTCTCTCCATGCTCTGGTTCAAATACAATTTTCTTTCCCTTTCTTGGCCGACCCAATGGTGATAAATCTGTCACCCATTTCTGTTGAGGAGTGCTCCTGCTACTCCTTCTAGTGTTTAGCTCTTGGTCAAGTTTCAACTATTACAATAAGAAGTAAGACATTAATATATAGAAATTATATTATAAAAATTAATATATTTAACAAATTTAATCCTTCTGACCATCGGCGATCACTCTCCTCGATTGAATATTTGCATGTTGATGCTTCGAGTGCTCGAACCCTCTCTCAAACCATCCCGAGCGAGGAGTAAACTAGATCAATAATGGTTTGATTTTTCACTAGAACTAACATCTATAACAATGAATGTAAATTGAAATTTAGTAATTTGCCTCATACCTCCTCTATCAGAGCCATGGAGGATTGTATAGCGGATGAAACACAGATATCCATTGCCCTTGTTAAGTTTGGTGTTCTCACCAACATCGAAAATAAAAAAACAAATTATTCGATCTAAAATAGTTGTCAATTTGGAAGTAATGCTTTGGAGTTTGAATGATGTGTAATCTGATATAACCAACAATATGATTATCAATTTTTTAAAAGCAATAACACAGGAACAATCCATTGAAAACAAAGACCACTGAGACAAATTTGATGAAAAAGCATCAAAACACAATGTAAAATATGACAACCAATATGAGGAAGAAGAGATGGTCCTAGTCAAAGGGCTTTGATAGTAATAGCGAGTTAAGTATGACAAATCCAAGTATCCCACTGTTGCAAGGAATGAAGTAAGAGCTAAATAAAGATATAGCAACAATAAAAAATGATGGAGCTAACTTGTCAAGGCCTATTCTTCAAAACCCTTATTAAACACTTGCCATAGTTTAAGATATGCAATAAATGTTTGACAATGGAATTAACCTTTTGAGGATGACAGTGATTAAATTGGGGTCTCCTTTTACCATGAAAAGACTGAATATTCTTTCTTTGGCCTATCATTATGATTTTTAAGATTCCTCAATTGAGTTCAATATAATAGTCAAGTGTTTATACCAAAGATGATAGAGAAAATAATCATGAAAAGGAGAATATGATGGTGATCAATGACAAGGTAGTGACACATTTGATAGTCGAAAGAGTAGAGGAATGCATAGTGAACATCATGGTACAACTTATGATATAAATTAAGCCACATGGTTGATGTGCTTTGAATCCTTGCATCTAAAGGAAATGGATAGTGAACATCATGTGTTACCTTGTTACTACATGAAGGAGGCTCCATCTCTCCATTTTAGATTAATAGCCAAACAAATTGGGAAATTTGCTAACTATCAAGTGAGGCTTAAAACCTAGTTTTTGCTCCATTTTCATGTTTGAGCTTTGTATGGACAGTGGAAGGCTGAGACCTCAAGAATCTTTGAGTGTTGTCCATGTGAACCAAGAACCTTGGAAAAAGAGTGGGAAGTCCTTTTGAGATTTGTGAGTTCTAACCTATTTTGTAGGTGAAGGAGACCTAATAGGGGCTCAAGGGCTACTAACCTTTCAAACCCTAGCTAAAGGATTGGTGAGAGTGATGGGAAGTTGAAGTCTTGGAGGTTGTTCAAACACCTTTGGAGGGCAGTTTGAAGCCTTTTAAGACTTATCACTACCCCTGCAAGAGTTGATGGAGTGTTGAGGAAGATTGGTCTTTAGTATAGTGTAAAGGCTAAGGAAGAGTTGTGGCAATGAACCAAGGTGGACTTGGTGGTTGGAGTTTGTGATAGAAGAGGGGTTGGTCAGAAAAACCAGGGGCACCTAGTCATGAGTAGGGACCTATAGGTTAGATTGGTGAAGCAAAGCACCAAGGAGGTCTTACAAGGAAATGCCTAGAGTAGGAATCAGTGATTGATTCCTCCAACCCCTCTCCCTATCATATTGGTATTAGAGCAAGCAAAAGATTTGGGATTGATCTTGTATGTGAGGAGAAAAGAAGTCTAGTGGTTCTAGCATCATGGTGACAAAATCTTTGAGTTGGCCAAAGAGGGTTGAAGAAATAGGCAGACAATAGGAATATTGAGAAAAGTTAGACCAACTTGAGCAAAGCCTTTGAATGTTATCTTGGTTTGATGGAGAATAGCAAAGAAGAAGAGGTTGCAGAGGAGGATAGAATCCCTGAACCTAACCCTATATTGAAGGAGGATCCCTTCTTAAAAGCATTGAAGGCTTTGAGTGGAAAAGCACTTGAAGGAGTACCATTGTTTAGTGGAAAGATGGAGGCTGATTTAGTTATGGATTGGATAGAGGGAATGGAAAACCATTTTGAGTGTGATGGAGTCACTGAAGCACAAAAGGTAAAGGTGGCTAAATCAAGACTAAGAGGTTCTACCTTAACTTAGTGGAAATTCATTTAGATAGAGAGGGAGAAGGAAGGCAAGCAACCTATCTCTACTTGGAAGGGAATGGTTGCCAAGGTGAAAGAAGCATACCTACCTAAAGACTATGAAATTCAGTTGCATAAGAGGAGACAGAGTTTGAGAACCAAAGAGATCAAAGAGATGAGTTCCTATCTTGAGGGTTTCAAAGACTTTTGCATGAGGTCAATGTCTGAGAGGATGAAGAAAGTATCAAAGGTGGCAAGGTATCTCCAATGTGGTTTTGAAGTGGAACATTCAAGGAGAGATGGTTCTCTTAAGCCCCAAAAGCGATTACACCAAGTTATCAATTGGCATTAAGATTGAAGAGAGAGTAAGAGGAAGCAGATCATACTTCAGGGAAAGGCAAGGAAGAGATCAAAGAGGAGACGACATGGTGGCTACCAAGGTAGAGGCGAAGCCAAAGAAACCAAGGAGAGTCAAAGGCTCATAGAGGATGGAGGTGAAACATCTACAAGAGTGGACATAACGGGGTAGAGGACCTCAAGGAGGTTCAAACAGAGGAAGAGGAGCAGGCAGGTAGGAGCCTTTCCTTGTATGTACCTACTCTAGGCCTTTCCTTGTAAGACCTCCTTGGTGCTTTGCTTCACCAATCTAACCTATAGGTTCCTACTCATGACTAGGTGCCCCTGGTTTGTCTGACCAACCCCTCTTCTATCATTCATCAAGATCATACATTGACCTTCTTGCCCCTCCTAAAGTTTGGACCACATCCATTACCTCCACATAAAATTGGACATCCTTAGTCTTCATGGTTCCCATGCCATGATATGGTTATGCAAATGAAAATGAAGAAAAGTAATCATCTCCTTATCCATTGGTTGGAAGAATGCATGCTTAATGTTTTGATACATGATATCAGCTCTCTCTTCTGCTCTCATGGTTGAATATCAAAATCGGTATGGGTGGGCCTCGAGTTCCTAGTCATCTTTCTTCCTCTTCCACCAAATGTTGTCACGATCCACATGTCTGCTAGCCCTAGTGGCTTTTGTTTTTGAAAGCTGAAGTTTCTCTTGGAGTCACCGGTGTAGCTCTCTCTACCTTTCCAAACTCTTTCATTGCTACAAATCGTCTTTGAAGTTTAGTCATTTGTACCACATAGTTGATGTGCTTTGGATACCTTGCATCTGAGGGTTTAAAATTATGGGCCTTAGATGAGAAAAGCATTAATGTTTTCTTTTTCTTTTATGTGAGGGGCCGTAGTAGTGAGATAAAGAGGTGTATAGAAAATGAAAAAGAGACATAAAAATTCATGGACCATACTATATCACCTACATGCTAGCTAACAAGGACATAGATAGTAGATTTAGGTATGATAGAGAATTATTGCAAGGAGTATATTTGAGGAATATATAAGAATGAAGAATTCAATGGATCAAATTAGTGTCAAATGTTTTCCTAAAGATCTTACGCCTATTAGGAATTTAATCATTTCTAAGCATTTCCCGTCCTATGGGAAAGTTTGAGGAGGTCAATAGTTGAGAGTTTAATGAGTAATTATAACTCTTTCCATGGAATCATGATTAGTTAGAGAACATATAGGGAAACTTGATGAGCTATGCAACAAATGAAGAGAATATAGGGTATTTTGACCTAGTCTTAAGCATCTCCAAGCATCTAGGAGATATTGAAGGAGTCTTGGCTGATAGATAGGGTCGAGGATAGAAATTTTATTTTTGGTTACATTGACATCATGTAGGACATCCATCGTCTTATTCTTAGTTACGTTGACATCACAAAAAATTATATAGGATGGAGTAGAATGTAGCTCTACCTTTGTCAGTTCCATGTTAAATTTTTATTATATATAGCTTGCTAGTGTAGGAATTCTAAGACAAACAATCATGGTAGGACCATTCTTAAAAAGATTTCAAATGTAACCCTAGTGAACCCATATACTCTTATGACTATATATACACAAATTTAGATTAAACTTAGAATTCATTAACTTTAAGTTCTCTTTATTCTATATTACCTCGTTGAAAGTTTAATTCAAATCTATAGCACTCGGTGTTTCCTTGAAACCTCCAACAACACCTGTTCAACATCCAAAATCACATATTAAAATACCATTATTAAAAAATGCTATTAACATATGTAATCAATTTATAATTGTTTACTAACTTTACACTTCTTAACGATAGGTGTCTTTGTAAAAATAAGTAGATTATTTGGTGTACCAGGGAGTCAACCTTTGTATTCTAATTTTATTAAAATAATAAAACTAAATTAGTTAATCTTGCATTTGACAATTAAAATTTAATAAACTAAATTCAATGAACATGTTCAATTTTACCTGACTGTCAATACCATATGCATCATGCAGAATGTCAGCCGCCCTCTCCATCCTCGTAGATGCATACGGATCAGGCTGCGTAGAAGTATATGGATCCTATGTAGCACCCTCCTGAGGGCCGGTAGGGTCATACGAACAAGTGGCTCCGCAAGATCGACACACATGGCCTCAAAGGCCACCACCTGAAGACTCCCCTGGATTGCGCTGCACAATGGGGCTAGTGTGGTGGATGACACTCCGAGTCAAGGATGTGATCGCTTGCAAAGTCTCTACATCAGCACTCTCCTTTGCAACTACCGGCATCGCAATCTGCTCACGAGGCGGCCTAGCGAGAGGTCGTCTCCCCTATCGTGTAGGATCCCGGCTGTGCACCAGGCCTATCCTGTGTGACCCCCCACACCTCTCCTGAAACTCCTTCATATCAAAATAATTCAGGATTTGGTTCAATACAAACTCACCTTATAATTTCCTAAGAAAATATTGGGGGACTTCACAGTTATTGCAGTGGGTAATCAAAGACCATATACCATCTGTCATAAAAACGGTTCCTAATCTCTAGGTGGTGGCACCAATGGATAGGAAACCTCTTTGCATTGAGGGTGAGATTTTGATTTGTTCTAGGGTCAGTGAATAGAGAGCACAAATCGCCTTTAGTAATCTTTAAATCTTTAACTTGTTTATATGATAATTTATCTGCATAATATGCCCTCGATGTTTGCCTCCTATTTTGCCATCCAGATATTTGTTGGGTAATTGTATCCACATTTTTTAACAAATCCTTCAATGAATCTGCTAGATGTATCCTTTCTGTGGTTGAAGAATTTTGATCACTCAACCTACTAATAAGATCCTCAACTTCTTTTCTATTGTTTTCAATTTCACTCCTCAAATTTTCTTGAGTGCCAGGAGGGTATTGAGAGAATGGTGGGGGAGGTTGATTTTGTGGTTGAGGTTGATTTGGTTGAGGATTTTCCTCCTCTTGTTGATGATTTCCTACAAATTAAAAAAAAAACATTCATTTCTAAACTAAAACAAACAAAATCAATTTAAAACTAACAAATTCAAAACAAATACCAAACAATACTTACCTCTTGCATCTTTTTGTTGTCGTGGCACCATATTTGTCAAGAAATCCAATTGCTCTTGATGAATTTTGACCTCTCCAAAAACGCGAGCGCGTATGACAGGGTTTTTGGCTGCGGGCGGAGCTAAAACACAGCAAAAAGGAAATGAGAAATGATTTTGAGTTTGCTTTTTTTTTTTGCTTTTAAAAGCTCAAAATGCGTTCACGTTATTTCTTTTCTTTTTTGGCCACAAAAGTGCGACCATCTTGGTGCACTTACCCCACATTAAATATTTATTTTAGTCTAAGTTTATAAATTTCCATTTGATATTGGCTAGATATTTTAGGTGTGGCTTGTACATGAAAAAAATATTTAATATTGAGAAACTTAGAACTAATAATTAAATGTTAGGTTCAATGGTTTTTTGTACTCATGGTTTTGAGGCACATGGTTTTACCTTACCACTTAGTTTCTTAGTGTGGGCTTGATTATATAAAATTGAATGCATATTTAGTGGTTGAGGTTGGTTTTTTGGATAGTTGGTTATCTAGCTTAGCTTTCATTTGTATTGATCTCTCTTGTTGAGTCCATATGTGAGATATGACATGGGATGTGTGGTTAGATGCTTGGACACATAGAGGATGCATTGGAGGAGCTTGATGTTTTATAAATATTCATGGAGGCTCTATAAGTGTACTATAACATTTTTATTACTAAATAATAAATTGATTATGGATTCCTTTGGAGGCTAGGTTTTTCCCTCTCGAGGGTTTTCTAAAGGTATAACTTGTGTAATATTTTGGTATATCTTTGATCTTTGTATTATTGTTATTCTAGATTTTATGCATGATTTTATCTCTTGGGGTTATGTAGGAAATGGTTCGATCAACTTGGTAAATTTTCCTAACAAGTGGTACAAAATCCATGGTTGTGGTTGAGGGATGTGAGAGATACCTATTTTAGTTTAACCCTTGTATGAGTAGATTTTATGCAAAGTTGAATACATTAAAAAATTTGATAGATTTTAGACATTTCAAGGAATGAGATATGTGTGCAAGCTGAGATTTATAGATTTGGGGTTTTGGTGTTTGTAGATTTTTCATTAATTTTACAAACCTAGGGTTAAAAAATAATCTTCTAAAAGGGGGAATTCCTAGGTGTTCATCATGAGGGTTTTATGGAATAATTTTCATAAATGACCTAAGAGAAACTATACCTCACCATTGGACCCAAAAGACCTAAGAGATGAACATTGACATAAAATTCAACCCATTTTGGCCACCAGGGATTGAATAATATTTTCCCCTATCCCTTGTTATGTCATATGATTGTATATAGTTATGCAAGGAAAATAATTCTACAAAAAAAAAATTATTTGAAAATTTGAAAATTAAAAATTAATTATCATGTGGGGTTTGTAGATATCTATACCCACTACACCAGTGTTATTGACTAATAGTTGATATAGGTTTTTTCAACCCTAATAGTGGTTGATAAGCTCATATCTAGTAGCCTATGGGCAATGGGACCTTGGGTCCCCACTCCCAGCCCTCGATCGGGTGGGCTTGAATCTAATCCCCTATGAACATTTTAGGAAATTCAACAAATTTAATTTATTTATGTCTTCCACCAAACCTACTACTAGTGTGTCACCACCTATAGAGCCACCTATTTTCTATTGGCTAACATTAGTTGACATCAACATGATGTTAGTCATAAAAAGAAACCATTTGAACCCACTTATAGCCTAAAGAAGTAGTTTTCTTCTACCCTGGGCATTAATTTTACCCACACTATTAGATTTTTGACTTTGAGTAGTCATAAAAAAATATCCCTTAGAGCGTTATGTGATGGTATACAAATATGGTTTTCATATTTTATTAATTTTTTTAAAATAGTGTGATGAAGATAGTGTTAATCTAAAACAATCAATAGGTAATAGTGTTTGTATGTGGAATTAGATTTTGGATTTTGATAGGTGATGGAGAGAATTTTTATTGTATTGCATAATGGATTACATGGTTTTTCACTTAGATGAGCATAGAGAGTATTGTACTTGTTTGAAAACTTATAGGAGCCTAAGATTCAAAGTGTGATTCTATAAGCATTCAAAAAAATTGAAAGGAAAAAATATTGTGGGAGTGCATGTTTTTATGAGATCTAGATGATGGTATAATATATTATTATATTTGGTAATTCTTGATATAGTTTTATAAAAAAAATTGAGTTTATACTTTGATGGAGATAATTATTCAAGTAACCTTCTAATTTTAGGAAATGGTTCATACATGTGTGAGAATTGGAATCTTGGTTTAAAGAGAGTTGAGTACAAGTACACTAATGGGGATGATTATTTTTCATGGATGTTCATGTATATTTAAGAATTTGCATGGCATGATCATGTATGTAGTTGATAGGTGATTGTTTGGTTCAATGTTAGGAGGTTTTTCTTATCATCTATATGCTTGTTTGGTTCCATGGCTATGATACTTACTTTTGGATTTTTTAGAAAACTAGACCTATATTTGATCTGGTGTTTAAGTATTGAGACCTACATGTTGTCTTCGTGGTTATCTAGGTTTATATATTATTCATGTGATGGTGATTTTATATGTTGAATTGATTGAGGATCTAAAATTTATGTAGTTTTATGGGTTGGCCACCCATTTAGTTGTATTGGGATGACTCAAATGTGGATTATCTATATCAATAGGCCTTTTAGTGTTGTAAATTTGGTTAGTTTACCTTTTTATGGTCATTTCATTTTCATGTATTTTATTTATATTATAAGATGGATGATTAGAGTGCTTGGATAGTCAATTATTGGGACTCCAAAATTTTTTTATCATGTTGTCATGGATAGCTTGGTTACACAATTTAGTGGGAGATTTTGATAGTGATTTTTTGGTGGTGATTTATCTTCTTGGTTTGGAGATCTTGGTTTTAATTTCTTCTCTAGACTTATTTGTATTATATTTGAGTGTGTGTGGACCATGTATGATCTTCATTTAGGAGATGGTTATCATGATTCCATGGATAGCTCAATATCATGATTCAATGAGAGATTTAACAGTGACGCAGATTATTCACTTGGTCATGGATGATATTTTTAATGGTTGTATGTGTCATGCAAGAGCTCTTGGATATTTTTTATTATAGTTTAAATATTCATTTTATTTTTTTATTTTTATTGATAGGATATGGTTATATTCATGTGATTGGATATGTTGACATATTGGTTAGCCATGAAGGAACCTTGCAATCTTTTTTTGAGGTGTTATTTTAGAAATTATTAGTTTTTGATAGGAAATCGACCTTTGTTGAGAGGATGTTAGTGTTGTTCCATGGTGTACTCTTGATTATGCAATAGAGTATTGGCATTGATGCAGGCGAATCCAGGGTGTAAGAGCAATCTTGCATCACCCAAAAAAGATGTTGTTTCTTTTCAATAAGAGCTAAATTTGGCAGGGTTACTATTTTTGTAAGTTTGCATTTATGCACAGTTGGACATGAAATCTTACACAAACCTCCAGAATGGTAAATTGAAGCCAATGGCGAAGAAATCACTTCAATGCCATTTGTCATTTGAGAGATATTAAAATTTTAATTTTCAAAAATCCTAGTAAAATCTTTGTGGTCAATTTTGAGGCACTTAGAGGCTCCGGATGGGCCTGAAAATTGGTGGAAAACAAAAGTAGATGGCCTTTAGGCCCTAACATTTTCTTGAGACCTTTCTGAAAAGGTATTATAATTGAAAATCCGACAATCAAATCAAAAGTTATAACCCCACGAAGTTGTAATACCAAAATTAATAAAATTTCAAAATATCTTCCTGAGGAAGTTACACTTTCCAGAAGATTCTAGGGCAGTTACAACTTCCAAATAAAGGATGTAAAGGGGGAATATAGAGAAGAGGCCAAAGTAGAGTAGATGGTGGCTCTGATTTGCAGACTTGCAGATTTATGTAATCAGAAAGCCCATGAGATGGAAAATATAATGTTGTAAATCCATTTTCATTTCAGTGATAATAGAAAATATTTGCTTTACTTCTTGCATTTTGTTTGTGCCATTATCTGTTGTTTTTGTAAGTTTTAGATTGTAAGGGGAGTACCCTTCATCAGGCAAGATACAAAATTTATATCTTGGTGTCATGATGTATCCTTTATTCTATATTTGGAGCTTTAATAGTGATATAAATAGTTCTCTTGGTATTGATTGTATAGTCATGTGCTTAAGAGATTTGTAATGCCCCGCCACGTAACCTAAAGAATGTTGCAATGACTACGAAAGTGTAATAATTTTTTTTTTAAAAGTGTATACATGAACTTCATTAATGCAATCATTCCCTAAGATACGCGATAACAAACTACATGTAAATCCCATAATTAACGTAAGTAACTAAACATAGCATTTATTTAATTCTCATAAACTTAAGAGCATACATTCATTAACAAATAAATTACATCAATGAAGGTATAATGTACAAAAATGATTCTTTCTTACATTACTTTTATAATAACATTTACAATACTCATTTCCAAATGAGGTAGGTCATACAAAAGTGTATAATTACATGTTACAAAAGTTCTCCCTGATTAAAATTGAGGAGTGATACATAAATAAGGTTTCCACTGATACAAATGAGAAAGTAAATTTCCACACACAAGCTTTCCAATCAAGAAGTACTCATCACCACAAACAAGAACTGAGGACCCAACGGTGTAAGGTGCATGTTCCACCCAACCAAGTGGTACCCGTAGGCCCACCTCCTGTGCTAGGAGATAGTAAAAAGGTTCCCTAGACATAACCTATAAACCCTAGACACATGCAAAACCATAGAAAAAACTATATATGTATCAACTTAATTTAATGGTTACATTGCTTCCAGAACTGAAGGATCAAATACACTAAGTTCACAAGGATACTGTTATTATAGGTGGAGTGTCATCACAATGTTGCATAAGTTACCCAGGTGAATCTTCCTAGGTTCCGGCCCCCATCTTGGGTTACCTTGGTAACCTCTTATGAAACCCGGCCCCACATGCAATCTATTGCGGAATCGATTATCTTTCATAATGACAAGATATCGATCTTTCCATTCCAAGCCTTCTCGACTCATCCCCAAGACTGAACTAGCCCTTGATTCCATGAGTGAGGCATAATTAATCCAATTAAATATTTTAGACTACCTAATGTATTGATTTAGTTTTCACTGATTAACTAACTCTACATGAGTTACCTTGGCACCACTTTGTGTGCCGACCCTCATAAAGAGCCACTCCCCTAATAACAAAATAAGGAAACTAATTCCACTAACTATGGGTAGACAAGGTGCACATAAACTAACATCAAAAACCAACAATATAACAATAGACATCACAACCCGTTCATAGAACCAGGTGTCTAAACCGAAAAGAACTATGTGCACTACCCAAGTTAACTCAAAGGATCTTATAATCAAACACATAACAAATCTCTTCTAAAGTAAATAAAATTGGAAGACTTACAAACCCAATTAACCAATGTTGCCTATACAACGTGCAAATGAGAAAATATAACTTAATCACAATTTAGACAAATAAATATTCTCACATTCGGATATACTAAATTCAAACAAACCAGTTACATAATACACAAAATTTAATCAACTTGTTTAAAATTCTTTTCTCAAACAATAAAGATATTGAAACAATTAGTCTAATTCCGATTTTCTCAATTTCATATAAAAATAAATATCAATTTTCTCTTTTCAATTTTATTGTTTGAAAATAGTTAATTTTATGCATTTACAAGCATCTATTCAAGAAATCTTATTTAAATACTAAATTATTTTCCTCAAACTATATATATATATATATACAAATAAATAGATATTTATACACTTATATATATATTTATATATATATATATAATATAATTTGAAATTTAAATTTAATAATTCGAAATTCATTTTTTTTTATAAAGCAAATCGTATTTATTAAAAGTCATTTATGAGGCGAATATAGTTCAAGGCAGTATGTGTTTTATACACAGCCCACCCCATATGGGGTAGTGACTATGTTGGAAGCTGTGCGATGCCTATGAGGGCAGGGTCGGCTACCTCCACAGTCGTCGCCCTTTATGGGGCAGCTGTGGGGGGCAACCCCTGCGGCCCCAAACTTAAACATAATTTTATTTTTTAATTTTCCTATTCAATTTTTCCCCTACGGCGATTTCCAAAAACTTCTTCTTTTTTTTATAAAATTTCCAAGACTATTTTACAAATTCGCATACGGATTTTACAATTTTATAGAAAATAAAATTCTTCAGAATAGTTTCACAATATAAATTCATATATGAATATTTGTATATGTATATATATCATATGTATACATATATATATAAATATAAATATATATAAATTAATCAATAAAAATATTATAGTCGGGCAATTAATTTCTCAGAGGTTTTCTACAGGAAACTGAGAGATTTATCAATTTACACAATTTTATCAGAGATTTTCAATTTCAATAACAGAGGGTTTCATTTCAATCCAAGTTCTAAAAATATTTTCTATAGGAAATATTTAGAAAAGTTAATCACAGAGGTTTTCGTTTCCTCAAATTAATCAGTGAGTTTTATTTACAAATCTACAGAGATTTTCTTTTGTTTTCTTTTGAGAAACTTTCTATTGTTTGACAATAACCTTCTGTGTGGCTCTCTGATTTTACTATAAAGTTCTATTTCGAAATTTTACATAGAGAGGTAACAAGTTTTCTACCGAAATATTTTCAATAAAATTTTATCAAGAAGTACAGAAGTTTCAATCAAATATTCTTCTTCAGGCAATCTTTCTATTTTAAAAATTTAACAAAACTTCTACAAAATTAAATCTTTATACAGACAATCTTTTCAAATCAACAATATAACTAAATAAATAGCAAAGAACATGTTTTCCTGTAGCTTGAAGTATTGAAAGTTGAAGAAAAGCTTTGCCTGTTGAGTGCAATTTTCCAAAGCCCTTTCCAAATCTCCACTTCCAGAAAGTTGTAAATTACTGAACCAAAAAATAATCCGAGAACCTCTTCCAGAATTTTAACCAAAAACAAAACCCCAATCTAAAAATAATTTTTTTTCCAGCAATTCTCTTCTTTTTTCCTTTCCGTGAACAAACTTCTTTCCTTTCCCAGTTCTGGCAATATTCTCTCCAAGAAATTCCTCAACAAGAATTTTTGCATTTAATTTTACTCACACACATGGCAAATCAAAAATATCTTCTATCAAACTCACAAATATTTTCTTGTTTAAAAATAATAAAGAATTTATTCTATCTTATTGAATTTAAAAATTCAAAATTAATTTCATTTTATTTAAACAAATTTAAAATTCTCATTCACACAAAAGCATTTAAACTATATTTAATCTGTTCACTCAATAAAAGAAATTCAATCAATTAATTAATTTATTTAATAAAATAACTTTAATCACAATGATTAAATTATCTTACCAAATAAACTAATTTAATTAATTAAATAAAATATGAAGCTTTTAACTACAATATTTAAAATTAAATAAATAAGCACTAAATTATAAAGAACATTCATCTAACATTAAACTCACAAAATAAACCTTGCTTAACAAATAACAAGACAAACATAGACGTGACAACCAAACATACCAGACCTAAACTGACGAACTACTGTGACTAGGTTTGAGGCTAGACTAGGAAAAACCTCATTACTATCTCCCAATCAACATTACCGTTGAGCCTGGACACGCTCAGACCTGTGAAACTAGGTGGAGTCGATGTCATGTACCTACAATCCTGCAATCAGACATATAATATACATGTATATAATCCATGATTCAAACACACTATGAAGAGAAAATTGCGGAAATCACAGGGCACTCGCAAGCGAGTGATGCAATATCGTTCTCTTCACCAATACAATATCACATCGAACTGACAAAATAAATATCAATTAAACTACCATGATCATATATAGCAATATCATCTTAAGTAAACATATATGCTAACATAAAGCATGTCAGAAATAATCACCACCAAACAGTGTATCATCACATCATAAAATAAATCCACCATCGCTCTACTGTCAGCGATCAAATACATCAAAATAAAGTATCAGGGTCTATCAAAGTAAAAACATACTGTCGGAAAACATAAGAAAAATGGAGGGGTACTACAAGATTCATTAGAGTGTGGTGATGTACTTAAGGGTGGGTTCACAAAGATGGGGGGCCAAAAAGTGACCATCCCACTTTTGAATTCAAAAAATCCATAAAACGAGTGTGTTATAACATGCTCGCATTATGGCTTAGAGTGGTCAAGCCTCAAGCTCGGTCACTACAAAGTAATAATGTGAGTGTGTTATAACACGTGCACATTATTTCTTCAATGAGAAATAACATGAGTGTTTTATAATGTGCTCGCATTATTTATTCAATGATAAATAACATGAGTGTTTTATAATGTGCTTGTGATATTTCTTATTTAAGAAAAAAAGTGAAAAAGTTCATTTCATTCTTTTTTCTGCTATTGAAAACTTCCTTTGTGTCCTACAAACCCTCCATAATGTGCTCACATTCTAGGAAGCCCAAAACCACACAATATCTTTGCCAATTCTTCATCAAAATATTTCGACGACATTGGGGAGGTCAAAGGAGTAATTTATTTCTATTTTTTGTGTGAATTTGGTATTAAATAGGTAGATTGAATATGTTTTTTGATGTAAATTTATTTAATTTTTAAAAAAAATTAATGCACCCCCAAATCCTCCTCATAATCCTAATTCACCTCATGATCAAATCTTTGCTAGAGAACAACCTCAACAAATACCTCCTAAAATTCCTCATCATGCTCTAAGAACACAAGAAAATTTAATGGGGAAAATTAAAAATAACAAAAAAGGAATTGAGGAGCTAATTGTAAGGTTGAGGGATCCTTCAGGCACAACCTCACATAGAACCTCCCTCACTCAATCATTGAAATCCATAATTTCTCATGTAGATTCAGTTAGCAAGCAAATAAATAGTTGGTCCGAGAAGACACGAGAGCTTAGAAAATTTTATGAAGACAAATTATCATATAAGCAAGTTAAAGATGAAAAACATTGAAATTTGACTTGTGTGCACTATTCACAGACCCAAGAATGAATCAAACCTTACATCTTATATGCAAGAGGTTCTCTATCCATTGGTGCAACCACTAAGGGATCAAGAACTATTTTGGGAAAGGTGGTGTATGGTTTTGACCCTCCATGTAACTATGATGGTTTTAAGGAAACTCTATTGTGAGTTTGTCCTCATTAAAATCCCAAACTATTTTGACATGCAGGAGTTGTAGGGTAAAGGTGGGGGCTCCACACAGGATAGAGTGGGGGCATGTATTGAAACATAGCAGCCAATGAGACCACTCGCTAGGCCAACATATGAGCATGTGTGACTATCCCTTCATTCCCTCACTTTGAGCCTCATACAACATACTAGGCCTTTAGCACAAGGTGGGGCGAGCGATTCTTTGAGGCATTGAGTTCCACCTCATTTATGTCAGGATTTTGGGTTACTTTGTGGTTATGATCTTGAGGATAGTCAAGATGCATGTGCCCAGGGTACATCTGCAGCTGATGAGATGGTGATGATAGATTCCTTCCTAAGTGATACATTTGTATTTGATAGTCAGGTAAATTTCAGCAAGTTTATTTAATTTAATTTATTACATTTCATTTTTGAAATACAAGATTAACTAAATTAGTTGAATTATTATAATGAAATTTCAGGGTCATAGTATTCACCTTGTTTCCAACAGTCCTCCACCTCCCTATTATATGACGACATCTACTGCAAAGGTAACTAGTAAAGAACTATAAATATTACATGTGAATAGTTGAATTTTATATGAATAGTATTCATATATATCATTTTGGATGTTGAATAGGTTAATCTTGGACCTTCAA
Source organism: Sequoia sempervirens (assembly GCA_007258455.2). Classification (NCBI taxonomy): domain Eukaryota; kingdom Viridiplantae; phylum Streptophyta; class Pinopsida; order Cupressales; family Cupressaceae; genus Sequoia; species Sequoia sempervirens. The sequence continues at coordinate 17,134 of VDFB02190136.1, forward strand.
TGGTAACCTAAATACGACTGATATTAAATTATTTTATGATAACTATCATGGTTGTACATGTCTTGGGATGGAATCTATATTCAATGTAAAGTAATTTTTAATGGTTAACTTGGGTCTTTATCACTATTTTATGGTTTAAACCCTTTAAATATTTATGTAAAAAGTCAATATCGAGTAATATAGAGAACTTTCACTCTTCTAGTTTTGGTAATAGGATAATGTTGTTTTATTTTTAGATGATGCAAGTAGACACTCCTCTTGATATCGATAGGATAGCGAAGCATGGTGTCACTGTAGAAGTAGCGAGTTTGATGCCTTTGACAGGGGTTTGAGGTAGGCTAGTAAAGTTCATATTATATTCATTGTTTTATCTGTCTATTATTGAAAAATCAAATGATTATTTATTTATAGTTTAATTTCCATCTAGATGGTTGTTACAAGGCTTTGCCATGCCAAAGTGTGAGTGTCCTATTGCTATGGATGAGTAGAGAGATTATTTGGTTGTAGTAAGTGATTATTTTGTTATATTTCATTTTACAATATAATTTCTATATATTAATGTCTAAACATTTTATTGTAATAGGTGGAGCTCCATGAATATTTAAATAGGTCAAGTAAACAAATTCGAAGGAGACCACCATCATTGTAATATGCCAACCCTTCAATGCCATAAAAAATTATAAATTTACACCTTGCAAGTAGATAAATTATGTAACAAGCCATTGCAATAAAAAATTTCTTACTTTATTGAGAATATATGAACATGATTCCATATCACATTACAATAAAGATTCCATTTCATTACAATAACTTCACAAGTTACAAAAATACAAGAATACATACATTTACAAACATAGCTCCAATGAGCTTTAGAACTAATAGTTGTAAGATGGTCCAAGATCCTTCCTTTCAAATCTTGGTTCTTTTGTCTCCTACTGTGGAGGAGAAGCATCACTCAGACACTTTTTTGCCAACCACAGACTCTTAATGTGGTTCCTCGTACATCTATCATCTGATAGATGGCCTTTCCCTTAGACAAAGAGATTGGTAGAGTAACCGATAACGACAACCAACTGAGCATAGTGTTGTGTCCTACATAACTAGAACTTGTAATCCCACAATCTATGCCTAGCATATAATACTATATTATTATATTATGATTATTATTATAATGATTTAATTATCACTTCTAGTTCTAACTTTTTGATTAGTGATGTTAAGTCTCAACTCAATCAACAATTTCAAATGAGTGATTTGGGCCTATTACATTATTTTGGGTATGCAAATTTGGTATTCACCTAAATACTTGGGTCTACCTCAAAAGGATCCTACTCCTTTTTATTGTGATAATCAAAGTGCTATTGCTTTGGAAAAGAATCCAATTTTTCATGCAAGGACCAAGCACATTGCTCTTCAACATCACTTCATTAGAGAGCAAATTGAAGACATGCAAATTTATCTTTTGTATTGTAAAGGTGAAGATCAAGTTGCAGATATTCTCACCAAAGCTCTTTGTAAAGATAAATTTCTCTTTCATTGTAAAAATATTGGAATACAACCCATTGAAGGGTTTGATGTAACCTCCCCAAGTAAAGCTTAAGGGGGGATGTTAGAAGATTAATCTTTACTTGGTAAAGGTTATTCTTTAATTGTAATTTTTTATTAACTTGTAGGAATATTCCAAAGGAATCCCTACAAATATTTTGTCTTTTGTCATCTCACACATGTGTGAGGATAACTTATTTTTTAATTCCTTTATTAAGGAATATTTGTAACCACCTCCTTAAGAGGTGACACTTTGCACACACATAGATGAATGGTGGCATTCATTGAGTTGGGAGTTACATTCTAACTCCTTCTTCTCACCTCTACTTATTGAGGTGCCTCTCCTCTCATTCTTTAAGATTCAAGCAAGCAAGCTAAGGCTGAAGCTCTCTCTCTCTTTGTATTATTCTTTAGGCATTTTGCCTCCATTCATAATATTGGGGTTTTTTCTTGTTTTTTCCCCTTAACAAATTCTTGTGTCTCTCTTTCTTTGGCTACTTCAATCTATTTGGTAATCTCTTTCCTTCAAACAATTGCTCTTTATTAGTACTTTCCATTGCTCTTTTCTATTTCCTTACATGGTATTAGAGCTTGGTATTACTAATATCTTGTGAGATATATTGTTGAAGGTTTACCAGATTTTTCAGCACACCATTGGAGACACTCTCAAAGAGGAGAAGAAGAGCTAGTGCCTAATCTTGCTTGTTTTTGAATCTTGAGAGGAGAGGCACCTCAATAAGTAGAGGTGAGAAGGAGTTAGAATGTAACTCCCAACTCAATGAATGCCACCATTCATCTATGTGTGTGCAGAGTGTCACCTCTTAAGGAGGTGGTTACAAATATTCCTTAATAAAGGAATTAAAAAATAAGTTATCCTCACACATGTGTGAGATGACAAAAGACAAAAGATTTGTAGGGATTCCTTTGGAATATTCCTACAAGTTAATAAAAAATTACAATTAAATAATAACCTTTACCAAGTAAAGATTAATCTTCTAACAGTTCTCCACCTTGTTTGCATTTTAAACAACATAAACTAAGTGGTTCATAATGTCACCACTCAAGTAAATGTTTTACACTTTTTAAGATAAATGCAAAAATAAAGGACCAAAGCTCAGCCACATGGGAAGTAATATAAGGCATAAGTCAAAAAGACTTTGCACATACAAATTAAAAGGAATAATGAGTTTGTAAAAAACTCCAAAGGCACAAAATCCACATCATGAAATAAGTTACAAAGTTTGTTTTAGAACAAAGTAAAAATGCCACTAAGGCATCGACATTAGGTTTAGGGTAAAAACCCTAAAAGAAAGCGATGCAAAAAGATTTGTAATGCATTTTATTTTACCTTGCATTTTTTCTATACTCAAGGGCGCCACCATGGAGGGCTCTACTTGCAGCTTTGAAGTATTGGAGACTTATTTCTATGTTGAAGCCACGTGGGTAAGCCTCTGCCAACATAGAATTTGTTGTATTCTCTTAGATTTTGTTCATTATATATGAAATTAATGATGTTTCAAACTCATTTTTGTGTTAAAAACGATGAAGATGCTTGATTTTTTGGCCTTCCCTATACTTGCATGCAAACCCTGAAGATTATTTTCCTTTATATAAGCGAATGGTGAACCTTGGGTCGCGGCCTCTGTGATTTACTTTATGCATTTTATTCATGTTTCTCTACTCTGTAGATCATCTCAAATCTTTCTCTGTGAAATAATGTTTGCATAGGTATCAAATATTTTTGCTTTCATGTTATGGTCGCTCAAGGTCAATATGCATTTAACATGATTTATGCTATGAAATGTATGGTCGCGACCTCCTTTAGTGTTTTTTTTCACTGTATTTGTTATTCTATATTGGTATTTTGAGGGTTTTTTGTATAAGAGGGCTCCAATACCCATTCTAGATCAAGAGTTTTTAGCTCCTTATACACCAAAAATTTCATGATGTGGCCATAAACATGGTGCGGCCCTGAGTTCTCATTACCCAAAAGCAGAATAACTTGTATTTAATTTGGTGACTGTTGTATAACTTTTAAACTATCACCACTAAAATTTCCCTCTGTGGCATTGCTCCACAATCTACAATCTTGTATTGGGAACCTGGGTTGAGTTTGTTGTACTTATGCTTCATCCCCTCAATAGCTATAAGGATAGTAACTGTTCCTATATCTCATTGTGTTTTATGTCCATTTGCTTGTATAGATAGATTCTCTGCAAATGACAAAGGGTTTTGATACAAAACCATAGCTACAGTCTCAAAACCCGTTTTGGGCTTACATTGTCTAAGAAAAAATACTTTTTTAAGCTCCACTATAATGCAGAAATAATGAAACACCTCAGATTTATTGCAAGAAATTATTTTTCTATTCCCTACAAAAAAAAAACTTCAAGATTCTCATTGTTCATGTAGGTAGGTGGAGGACTCTGTTTTGCAAATCTGCTATAGACCCTTCTGGAAATTTACATTGCACTTTTACCTACTGGGTTTATTATTATGTTGCCTTTAAAGATTATGATGCTTGATTATGGATATTGTAATGTGCTCATTGCTGGCCTTCCTGAAACTCCAAACCTTCATTGTCTCAGACTTTTATTTTCTATTCAATGTTGATCATGAAAATAAAAAATTGTGCTTTCTGCATAAATAATCATACATTGTAGACTGTCATATTGTTACCATAAATCCATGGACTATCCTTGTATTACTGCAATACATTCTTAGATATCATATGGTTGATTGAGAAGGATGATGTATATTTGTCCTTGCTATAGCTATGACGATGATTCAACTTCTTGTGCATGCTTGTCATGTATTCACCTTCCTCATTGTAAAATTCTTTTAGAGGACTGTACCTTTTGATGATCAAGCAGACTTTATGATTCCTCCATTATTTCAATGAGCAAAGGCTTATCATTAATAACAAAGATATTTTCATTGATGAAGACTATTGTTTAGTTTCATGACATTGCAAGATATTCTGCATTATGATTATGAAGTAGTCATAATTGATATCAACCATTTAATGTAATCCCTTATGCACTTAAAATATTCATAAGACCGTGCATAGATTAAAATAATACAACCATTATTATATGAGTTGGGCTCAACCCTTGTGGGAGCCACATTTATCCCACTCATTTGATCTGACAAAACAAAGATATGATTATACTTGTAGTTGCACATGAAGCAAACAAGTTAGAAAAAATGTGTATTTTGATGTGCTATTTTGATGGCTTCAATGTTTTCTCTGGGACATTCAGGATATAATTGTTTATTTAAATGCAGATCAGGATCAATTTATACATGTATAGGTAAATGGTCATGTAAGGTATGTAATCAGTCATTTCTTAGAGTGTTGCTCTAACACATTGCTTGACTTATTGCAGGAAACAAGAGTACCAAGGAGCTAGGAAGGTCAAGACAACTCAGACGACAGTTGGACAAGAAGACACAACAAAACTAGTCATTCTCAGGCAATGACTAGTTACCTTCCCTACATGCATATTATTTTCTTCATTTTCTTATTCACATATATGTTCATCTTGATTTGTATTGAATAAGAATAAGTTAAACTCATGGCTTGTGTGAGTTAAATGAACATTTCTACACTCAATAAAGATTACCTTTTTTCAGAAAATATTTGTAAAATATTTCTTATGTTTCATGCATATATATGAATGCAATAATTTGTAGTTGTAACCTTTCAAATTATTTCTTTTGTATACATGAATGCAATGTATGGGAGATAGAAAAATGTACCATTTTCTTTTAAATATCAATGGGCTCTACCTAATTAAGCCATAGGTGAAAATCTGGTAACACTACATACTTGGATAACCCTACTTGCAAGTAAGTACTTAAACTCCCTCCCATATTGGATTATTTATCCTAAGAGTAAACACAAGCTTTCCTAGTTAAATCAATAACTTAGCTAAGGCACCATATGTGCCTTTCGTGTTCAATCAAGCCTAGTATATAATACCTATGATAAAAACCCATCTTCTACTATGGAGTACTTAAAAAGACAATATGAAAAAAACATAATAGCTTTAGCATCCTTTTCAAAACAATATAAATTCTCCAATGCATATACTGGAAAAGACATCTCAACCATGCATGCAAGACACACCATTCAAAGTAAAATAACAAAGAAGAAGAGATCCTCATGCCTGTTTTCACTTATCCAACTAAAGACGACAATGCAACCCTCTCCCAACAACAATTAGCTTGAAATCAGCTTCTCAAGAATGTCACAATTGAACCCCCTCTCTCTCAAGTTGATAGCTTAATCCTCTCAAATATATGTCCCTCGCAAAGTAAGTAAAACTCACTCTCTTTCTCTCTCAATGCAGAGCAAAGTATGGTTGGAAAAATACAGAATTATGAATTGCAAAAGATGTATAATCTCTTGTAAAGAATGCATCCCTCACAATTAAATGGTTTAGCTATTTATAGAGCAACCAAGCGACCTCAAAGCCTATATTTTAGGCATGCAACAAGACAACAAGCTCCATGCAAAGCAACTCAACATTAAGGTGGTGATCAAATAAGCTCAGACTCAGCAAAACCTCCTATAGATCAATTAGTTTCCATGACAACAATTCAAAGACTTATTCAAGATGCACATGGAGAATTCAAATTGTTTCAATGAGAAGACATCTACAACAAATCAAACACAAAGGTGGAACCAATTCCTATTATTTTTCCTTCACATTTTGCACCATCAAACTCAATCAACCTCCATTATATGACACCAGATTTCAGTCAACCCAAATGGTGAATGATTTGGCATAACCAGTTTAATACGTAAGAAAAATTCAAGCATGATCTCATTAAACATGTCAACCAAGTCAAGCATTCTACAACCAGCAATATCAAGTATAAGGCTACGACTTATATCGTGTGCTTTTCACAATGATAATCGGTTTCCACTAGTAGTCAAAAGCTTTTAAATCAGCTTCCATAGACATGGTCAACATCAACCTTCATTCCATAGTCTATATTGACTATAAAACAACCTTATGACTCGGCTTTAATGAATAAGAGATAGTCGATCTCAATTGACATATTTAATATGTATAATATATATTATTATATATAAATATATATAATATATATTATATACATATATATATACTTAAATACTTAACATGTATTTATATACATATATATTTATTTACATATATATTTATACATATATCGTAAGTCCTATAATGTAAGGATACATTTGATATATATATATATGTATGTATGTATATGTATATGTATATGTATATGTATATAAAAGAGTACATGCAAGATAATATTTAATAACCACATTATACTAAATGTGTGCATATATATATATACCTCTATGTACATGTATGTGTAGGTATATCTATATCGATGCATCTGTATGAGCATGTCCATTCACCAACGTACGCATGTATCAATAGACATATACATATACATATGGATACATGTATATACTATACACATATATATTTGTTCACATTCGTTTCATATATAACCACTCATGATTACCATCATATTGATAAGTGTGTACGTGTGGTATATCCATACATGTGCATATACATATCGTTAGATCTCATTGGCATGCATGTGCATAAATTTATAAACATACTTCTACTTACAACCCACTTGTCAATTGATATAATCATTATAGCACAAGAAAGATCTCAAAAGCTCAAATAGATAAACATCACCCAATGCATGCAAAAGTAAACAAGACCTTTACTAGTGTAGATAGTTTAAACTAGGGTTGACTTACCAACTTCCCACTTCTATGTCTAAACTCAACCAAACTACTATGGTGTGTGTATGCTCAGATAGTTTACGTTACCAGTTACCCAACCAAGATCTTCTCCTGAGTGATACTTCCCCTTCGCTTGGAGGAATGGAATATAAACCTGCATCCACTAACACATGCACATGATAGTCAATTGTTAATAACATATGCAGTATGCACATAAACATTTTCAAAGTTAGAATAATAATAATTCAATAACCATCTTTTCACATATATGCAGTATTTCCCCATGAAATAACATCAACTGATATAACATCAAATGAGATAACATTCACATTGATAACATGGTACGAGCACATTTTATTCATCTCTAGAATTCACATTTAACCCTACATAGTAATAGTAAATAGTAGTTACACATTTTGGGGTGTAATAATCATATGCATCTCTATCCCCCCGACAATCAAAGTCCGCTTGTGATTTGTTTCCTTCACCTGGAGGGAAATGACTATTTATTACCTGGTCCTTTGTTGTATGCCTATATGTCATTTTTAACATATATTTTTATTGCATATATGTGACATTGTATGCCCATATGGCATTCTATAAGCCTATATGGCTTTTTTGTATATATGTTATACTTATATTGACATATATTGATGTATGCTTATATGGCTATTTGGTTAATACATATCTTTTTCAAGGACATGGTGTCCATATTTACATTATAAATGATTATTTAAATAAATGAATAATGAATTGATGTAACTATAATTGATTAATGTTATTCCAATTGGTTCTTACATAAATGTTCCTATATTATTTCTTTATAATAAATGAAGTGCTTCAAAACATGCTAAGATGTTTATCTCTCAAGCATGTAATGAAAACATGAGGAAAAAGAGCTAATTAAGGATTATATTTTTATATTTCAAGTTTTGAATAATAATTTATGTTGCATCCATTATACAATGACAAGCTTCAATGGATATTTGTAGATGTTTTACTTCAAATATTTAAAATCCAAGTGTATTTCATGCTTCATAACTTATTTTTAGATTTATGTATTATTGTTTGTAAGCATTATCACACTTTATTGAATATTATGCTTTTATATCCATTCATTCCTAATATTTTGTTGTATTGATAAAATGAAGACAATGAGGATGTGATGATTTTTATCATGATGTACCTTTACCTTTTTTAGTTTCCCACTGGTATTTTATGTTTGACAATTTTTTTTAACTTTTTTATGGTGATCTTCACACTCATTTCACCTATATTTGATATCATAACTCTCTTCCTTAGGTAGGGGGTATTTTTGGTTTTCATTTTTTCCTTGTCTATTTACATCTTCTTTATGCCTATGCTTTACTTCTATTTTCTTGAGCCTTTTTATTTCCCACTTGGCTGTCCTACTTATCTTCTTTTTTTTTACCATTTTCCTCTTATTCCTAATTTATTATTTTTAGCATCTTTCTTACTTATCATGTTAACTTTTTACTTCCTATTGTATTCTTATATCCATGCACATTCCTTAGTATTTGACCATTGTTCATTACCTATTGATCTTTTATTGCTACATCATGCTTCTTGGATCTTATATTGAGATATATTATTTATAAAGTTTCTTATTCAACCTATGTTTCCCTACTACACTCCCAAATCTTGCATTTTGATCCTACGTTACTATATCATGCTTCTAGAGCATACCTTTATGCCATTTACACTCTAGTTTTCATGCCATTAGAATCTATCCTTACATTTGGGGTATCATGCCTTTCATAAGATTGTATATTGATCTTGCATTGTATTCTTTATCCTTACATTTTTGGTATCATGTAGTTCATCTCAAATATTGAGCTTACATTGTATTATTTATCGTTACATCAGGGGCATCATATCTTTTCATTCCTAATATTCAACACCTATTTATTACCTATATTTGTTGGTTAATTATTATCTATCATACGCCACAATGTGTTTGTGGTCTTGGATGCCATATCAATGGAATATAGTGATGAAATCAAGTTCTATTCAAGATAAAGTAAAAACAATTTACACTATGTTTCCAATAATTTTATTCAAGTACATTCAAGTACGAGCATCCATTCAAGTACCCACCCTCTTGTTGACCAATCACTACTTCACATTTATAGAGCTATTCTTCATGCCAACACTTTCCTTCACCTCAAAAAATGTATTCCTATATTTACCAAAATGTTTATGACTGCATTGAGTTCAATCCATGGAGGAGACTAGTTATTTGGTGTGGATCATCCAGTCATATAATTATAAAGACACCTAAAATCTTAAAGTGGACCTGTTTTGTAGCCACCCCAATGTGTTTGTATGAGAGGGTTTGTGTGTGAAAAAAATCCCTCTTACATCAGTGGTTTAGAGCATGTTGATTCCCCTTCATCACTATTTTCTATAATGTTCACCAAACCCCAAATAATGAAATTCCTAAAATATAAACCTCACATACTAAAATCTAATTGCAATACCAAGTTACGCTAGAGATCCTATCCTCTATACTATTTTCAACTAGAAAAGCTCAAACCCTAAACCCCTAAATTGAAATCTAAAATCCAAAACACTAGTTAGTCTAAATCATAAACCTTATGTACATTGTAATCCTTTTACCCCAAACCTCAAACCCTATAAATCTTAAACTATTAATGTATGCTTATGTCTCCTAGAAAAACATCATATTACTCCAACTTGACTCTCTCACCTTTTGATATACATGCATATTTGGAAAGAAAATTTTCTATATACCACACCTTCCTATTAATGTCACATTATGAGGAATATTGATGGTATAGAAAAGTAATTTTCTTGATACAAATTTTTTTCTAATATAGCATGTAAGTACATGGAAGAAGAGTGTTATGTGGAAGTAGAGATGAATGTGAGAGTAGATTGGCATGATATTATAGAGCGACATTGAGAGAAGTGGCATTGAAAGGTATCAAGTTTGTCTAAGGCCTAGGTATTGTAGTAATAGAACTCATTACTTCACTAGATTCTTTATGGGGAATTTATCTTAGCCAATAACAATGGATCACTAGAAAAAGAGAAATAAATAAATAATTGAGAAAGTCAAAAAGAGAAGAACATGAAGATATTTTATAACTATAACAAAATTTTATGCAATCTCCTTACCACTCCAAACGAACTCTATAGCTCTCAAATATATCACCAAGGATAGGTTACATGTGTAATATTCATGAATGTCATGCTAGGTGCACTATAGATGGGGATTTAGGGAACATACATTATGAAACAATAAGTATTAACACAACTTAGCATGAGCAAATAGAAAAACATCGCATGTGTATAAAATAATAATTCAATAATAAAATTCATACCTAGGTATCTAATCACCAAGATTTTAATATGTTAATCTTACTTTTTGGACATCTAAGAAAAGTAGATATTTAAATCAATTCTTTGAAATTTAATTAAATGATGTGTCCAAAAGATAAAAGTTGTTGATCAATTTCTTTATGAAAGGGTGACATGATTTTATGGTTTCACCCTTTTACATGAAATTTATCTTATTTAGCTTCAACGATGACGCCTAGAATCAAATTTCTTTTGTTATTTTATATGAGAACATCTTATCTCTACTTCATTTATATTTGTTCTTACTTGCTTACTTTTTTTCTTTTCTTTTTTTTTATTAGACTGCAGGAATCGGGTAGCACGACCCCCTATAAACTGCAGTGCGCCTGGTAAACTTTTTAACGTGACCGGCGGCGCTGGTGCGACACGCCCTCCGGTACCACGGGGGTGGGGGAGACTAGACCTCGTGACCAACCTCCTGCAACAGGAAATATTTAGCCAACCGAGCTAGGGCCCCAACCCCGTTCTTACTTGCTTACTTATTACACACTATTCAACTAAATTTTATACAATTGCATTGGGCCCATAACCACTTTACTTCCACCAAATGCTTGTCCTCACACTAGGGACTAAATTGGAGACAAACCATTTGCCCCCATTACTTCATCTTTCACAATTACATCATATCATTATAATGGGTCAACAAATTGCTATATGTGGCTATTACATCTTTTAACAACTCTTAGATCAAATCTATAATGATGGTATGCAATGGAAAATTATACCGACTTTTCAATCTCTATCTTACATTGTTTCATGATTGTATGCATCATGGGGGTCAATATGATCACACATATATTATTTTCCCATGCATCATGATTCTATTCTAATCCTAATTTCACATGGCTTATGCTTGCATGCCTCATGTAAGACAACCTATTTACAACTTTATGATTATCTTATATATCATAATTCTATATTAGACTCAACTTTTACATGATTTCCCCCTCAATCACAACTCCATTACTCCATTTCAAATTCATCTTTACATAATTTCATGGAACCAACTCAATTACAACTCGAGATAGTTACATTCAAATTTAACTTTTACACGCCTTCATACCTATATTCATCATGAAGAACAAATCAACCACAATCCAATGATTTGACAACTCATTTACACCACCCTTTTCACCTCTGCTACAAAGCCATTTATACATTTATTACACATTGACAGTAATTGTGTTTGTATGCACTAACATTGTTTTGCAGTTACAACCAACAAAGTGTGTGGATATAGAAGATATTACTCTAATAATATGTAACTATTAAAAAATTCAAATTCAAAACATATAGAGAAATAAATGTTATATAGATTTGGGTACAGTCAAAGCCATGTGTACATTTCCACTGAACTTAAAGATATCAGAAAAGTAGTCAAATAAACCTGCCGTCCATGCCTGTGGGCATTAAAGATATATCTTCTGAAACTTGATTTTCTTGTTTTTTCTTGTTTGCTTTTTGCATTCAATACAACTGCCTTCCTTACCCATAAAATTTTCCAATTATTTCCAAGTACATACTAATCCTTACATTTGTCCGTCAGATTTTGATGAAAGACTGAATTAAATATAAACAATGAAACGTAGCCATCAACCTGAAATTTTGCAGCAATCTTTAAATGCTTCTGTTGATTACTATTCTGATTTATCATGACCGTAAACCTGATAATTACAGACATAGCCATTCGTATGCTGATCCCTTCCATGCTTAAAGACCATCATGATCTTCTCTATCAACCAAAGTAATCTAGAAATAACCATTTAAAATAGAAGGAAAAATATATTTAGAGTTTGCAAAGATGAAAGTTTTATCTATATATTTTTCATCTTCTATATATTAGAGTAAAATATATTTATCAATATCACGTGTTTTGTTGAATATTATTATTTTCTATATTGTTACTATAAACCAACTATGTGTATGTTTCCAAATTATATTTATATTTATTATTTATTATTGAAATATCATTTGTAATTATTTAAAAATAAATAAATTATTAATTAATTCAATTTATTCATTTATTAATAATGTTAAATTTTGATTTTTATAATTTTAAATATATTATATTATTTAAATTATATTTTTACTGTCAAAATGAATGAGCTTCATTGGCCTGCAGTGCTCAAGAAGCGTGCAAGCCTGCAATGCTCGAGAAGCGTGCAAGCTTGCAGTGCTCAAGAAGCATGCAAGCCTGCAATGCTCGAGAAGCGTGCAAGCCTGCGATGCTCAAGAAGCGTGCAAGCCTGCAATGCTCGAGAAGCGTGCAAGCTTGCAGTGCTCAAGAAGCATGCAAGCCTGCAATGCTCGAGAAGCATGCAAGCTTGCAATGCTCGAGAAGCGTGCAAGCCTACGATGCTCAAGAAGCGTGCAAGCTTGCAGTGCTCAAGAAGCATGCACACCTGCAATGCTCGAGAAGCGTGCAAGCCTGCGATGCTCAAGAAGCATGCAAGTCTGCAATGCTCGAGAAGCATGCAAGACAATGAGTTTCATCCGTGACATAATTTTTATTTTTTTTGCAAAGAGTGAGGCATTTATGCTAAATAGATTGAATTTTTAAATTAATAGTAGATATGAATTGTTTATAATTCATGATAATCAAGATATTATTTCCGGATTCGATTATAAAAAAATAGATTAAAAAGTTTACAAAATAAAATGAAAACTATTATCACCATTTTTTAGAGTATTTGACATTTGATTTGCTATATAAATTAATATAAACATTTTTAAAATAATAATGTTAACTAAATAGTTCAATCTACTCAAACAATATAATAATATAGTGCTTTGAATTCTTCTAATATTTGTCTAAATTCTTATAAACAAAGATGAGATCCTCTACTTATGGTCTCTCCTTATAAAGTCAATTAACCTCAAGAATTTTGTTAATAAAATATATAATCATTTAGAATCACTTGATGCTCTAGCGAACTATCCAAAACAATTTGGAGTTGCTTGCATTATAGTCTAGGTAAAAAATTATAGTAAATTTGAACTTTTCTAAAAGAACTATCGATTATGGATTAAAAGGAAAACTTCCATTTCTATCCATAAATATGGCTATTGGAAGAATTTATGTTAATAAAATATATAATCATTTAGAATCACTTGATGCTCTAGCGATCTATCCAAAACAATTTGGAGTTGCTTGCATTATATAGTCTAGGTAAAAAATTACAGTAAATTTGAACTTTTCTAAAAGAACTATCGATTATGGATTAAAAGGAAAACTTCCATTTCTATCCATAAATATGGCTATTGGAAGAATTTATGTTAGAAATTAGATAAATTGTTTAATAGAAACGTTCACTCCATTTTACTATTATTAGGTCTAATCATTTTAGCTTCTTAATTAATTACAATGATCATAGATAGAATTATAATTTTGTAATAATGATTTTTTAATATTTATGTTTTTAATTAAATTTTATGTTTGTTTAGGGAGAAGATCCTAATATATGTATATTCATACATGACATAATTTTATGTATGGTTAAGCTCATTCCTATAACTATTATTTATCTCTATATATACATATCATCATATATTTATCCCTCACCTTATTTCTATACACATATTTGAATACATTGAACATCAAATATTTGTACACTTAGTGTGTGTACATCTACTTCAATGTAACCTCTATCTAACTCAATATTTGACCATTTACCTACCTTGGATTATTTTTTTGGTTCTACAGTTGGCCTAATAGCCATGGACTTTACCCCTACCTTTTCAAATTTTAAATTCATTTTCTTTCCTATTGTCACCTTTTATTTTCTTGCCTCCAATTAACTAAGTAAATGTGTTTATGGTTAAACTCATTCCTATAACTATTATTTATCTCTATATATGCATATCTTCATATATTTATCCCTCACCTTATTTCTATATACACATATTTGAATACATTCATCAAATCTTTGTACACTTAGTGTATGTACATCGACTCCAATGTAACCTCTATCTAACTCAATATTTGACCATTTACCTACCTTGGATTTTTTTTTTTGGTTCTACAGTTGGCCTAATAGCCATGGACTTTACCCCTACCTTATCAAAATTTAAATTCATTTTCTTTCCTATTGTGACCTTTTATTTTCTTGCCTCCAATCAACTAAGTAAATGTGTTTATGGTTAAGCTCATTCCTATAACTATTATTTATCTCTATACATACATATCTTCATATATTTATCCCTCAGATCTTATTTCTATATACACATATTCGAATACATTCATCAAATCTTTGTACACTTAGTGTATGTACATCTACTCCAATGTAACCTCTATCTAACTCAATATTTGACCATTTACCTACCTTGGATTATTTTTTTGGTTCTATAGTTGGCCTAATAGCCATGGACTTTACCCCTACCTTTTCAAAATTTAAATTCATTTTCTTTCCTATTGTCACCTTTTATTTTCTTGCCTCCAATCAACTAAGTAAATGTGTCTATAAAATTTTATGATATGTCCTAGCATTTAAATGAAATCCTTAGCATTCATTTATCATCTCTCATCTACCACACATTCTTAAGTGTCATCACATTCTATCTCACCCTAGAGAATCAAAGGAGAAATTAATAGAATTTTTTTTTGGATTTGGTACACCAAAGGACTAATAAATTAATGTACATCATCCCAAGAAACTTTCTTGATGTTATTGATATTATACACACATTTCTATAAATTGGCCTAGCAAAACTTTTCCCCTAGTGACACAAATTTTGCCCTTCTAAGGTATTTTTGAATACCTCCAATCCCAAAGATGACAAAGAGACAATGTAAGTAGAGGTGATGCTAATAGACTAGAGAGAAAAATTATAAATTATATAGGGTCCAATTTGAACATAGAGGACGAATCTATAATCATAGACCAAACCTAGATCTATAGTATTGACCTTAGAGAGATCATAAATTCAATTGAGGGTTCAAGGAACCTTGTTAATAGAGAGACCTTATTCCAATCTAGGAACATTCAAAGTTTATTATCTTTATCAAACAACAACCATTCTTTACTCATAGACCTAAGTACATTATCCTCCTTGTAATCAATTTTATAGTACATTAACTTTAATACCATAGTCAATTTTATGGTTTCTTATCCATATTTCAGATTTGTATTTTTGTTTCTAATATATTTTATTTTTAGATCTACAAATATTTATTTTCGTTTGCATATTTTTGTGTACATTGAACATATGTGTATTTTCTACTAGGTTTTTTTTTAGCATTAATGAAACCTTTTTAATCTACCCTACCCACCCTTGGTTACAATATTAGTGTTTCACATGCAAACTTAATAGTTCATTGTTAATTTCCCAATTTCTAGTCTAAATGTACATTTTTTTTATCTTTATATCCTTATACTTTTTGATGCAATGATCTACTTGAGATCCTAGTAATCTTCCATTATGAAGGATTGGTTTCTTCAAACTTACCATGTCTACCCCATCCATTGATATTGAAATTTATTCTCATGTGTAAATTGAGAATAATAAGGATTATAACAATGATTTCCATGTGAAAAACTAAGGCATGTAAATGAAATATCTAGTTTAGTCATTGTAGAAAATATTACATAATGGGTTGATATGCTACATAATGTGTTCTATAATTATTCGTTTATATTATAAATTTTATAAAGATTTTATGCTAAATTATATTTTTTAAATTTTTACTATTAAATTTATGGGCTAATACTTCCACCACCTCTACTAATCCCATATTACAACTACCACTATTCTCTCACAATTTAGTACCTACTATTTTCCATGCACCCTCGCATATGGCTTAGCTCTTATTCATATCTCTCTTGAGTTATGCATTACCCATATGATGTACACCAAACTTCTATGCCTCTTTCATCTACCACCACAACTCCTCCTACTACTCCACTTAGCTAAGTCACTCCCACATCCAATCTATATCCCTTAGCCTAGATACCATTAAACACCTTCCTTCTTTGTCACCATCTCATGGTACCACTTCATCCATGACTCTCACCTGCTGCACTTGTGTTCATACATAACATATTAGTGCCCAACCATCAGATCTTTACCCTTTCTTCCTCCACCTTAGATGTATTATTTTAAAAATAGATCAAGTAGAAAACAAAGTAGATGTAAAACCAAATGAATAAGATAGTGATGAGTTTATGAATGTTAGACATGTTAATGTGAAAAGTGTTATTACCAAATCATTTAGATATCTCTATGAGGGTCCTATTCACACTACTCTTAAGCTCACTTGGGAGACATCTCTTTTTTTTGTCTCAACTCGTATGGAATCATTAAGTGTCTCAACACTTTTCCATAGTCCTACATGTGTTTCACTGTTGGAGATGTAGTTATATTTTCACCCCTACCTTCTAACCTCCTCATCATTTCCTTTATATGCAAGGATCTATTGTACATCTTATATGTTGTTACTACATGTTACTTATGATAAGAGTTTTCATTTGTATATTCATTTTTAATGCAAGAGCATCTAGGGTGTAAGAGAAATCTTGTATCAACACAAAACAAATTATTGTTTCTTTTCAATAAGGGATAAATTGGTTAGAATTTGTTGAGTATGAATATTTGCAGAAGTTTAGGCTTTGGGCCTTGGTCTTATCTCTTATCACTTTCCAAAGATGAAAGAGTTAGTCATTTTCTGCTTAATTCTGATTGGTTTTTAGACTTCGTATTTGTGGCTTACTCTTTGCTAAAAAGCATCATACATCAAGCTTCAGGATTAAGGTTTATGCCTTAGATTAAATGTTAAAGTGATGTAAAGGGTATGGAGGAACTCTGAACCTCGATACTCGAAAGGGGTTGAAGTTGGCTAAGGAGATGTTTTCAGGCTTTGTGAGTCAGAGATGAGGCTTACGCCTTATTCATAAGATGGTAAGTAGTATGATGGATGTGTAAACTTCGACATCCAAAAAACTCATACACTTTGTGTTTTCACACTTTAGAGTTTCAAAGGTTTGAGTGATGATTTGTAATAGATGCGAAGGGTGGTAAAAGGTTAAGGGGAAGGCCGATGGTCAAACCCCAATAGGTTAATAGACTTCAGACTTTGTTGTTCAGACTTGCCTCTTAAGCTCTTCTATGTATTCCAAGTATGAAGTAAGAAGGATTGGCGACTCCCGGCCCCCAACAAGTCTCACCATTCCACAAGAAGCATATTTTGACTTGGTTGACCAACATGGGAATGCGGTGTTGTGACACGTGGAAGAGAGAAATTGGTTGGATTGCTTCACATAGTTGTTTTGAATCATAAGTGATCTACGGTGATTGGATGGTGATGATTTAATGGTGTGTTGGCATAGAAAAAGATCTATAGTGACTCTTATTATGTTTTTTTGTTGATTAGAAGTAACTGACGGTACTAAGGAAAGATGGTTGAAAGAAATTAATACATATCTGATATACAAAGGAACACATTAAATGAAGAAAAAACCCTAGGTTACAATTTTCTAAGAATAGAAAATACAATGAACCTGGATGAGATTGCAGTGATCGAGGAAAGGAATATTTCTTGTTGGTGAAGCCAAAGACAAAGGAATATATAATTCTTTCAGAAAGGGAAAGGGGGGTCAACTTAGTGGTAAGGGCATGTGAGCATAGAGCATAGTTTGTTTCAGATTTGGAGATTTGATAGATTCATGTAATTAGGAAGCCCATGTGATTAAACTGTAGTGTTGTAATGTCATATTTTTATTTCAGTGATAATTAAAGATCTTTGTTTCCTTCTTGCATTTTATTTTGCAATTCTTTGTTGTTATTGTGAATTTGATATTGAAAGGGGAGTAACCTTCATTAAGTGGTATCAGAGTAGAAGTTCCTAAGTGTATAGATAGGTCACCAAACTTGAGGCAATTTGTACAAAGATTTGTGGTTGTGGGTCTGAGAGAAAAGATGCATCCATGAAGAATGTGTGGTGGGATAAATGTTGGGGTAACAAATGAGGGTTTTAGAGCCCTCCAGAGACAAGCTCAAGCACTACAAGAGGAGTTACATTAAGGATTTGATGTTAGAAGAAGAGATGAAAGTGAAGATGAAGACGAAGAAGAATAGCTCAAGGAAGAAGAGGTAGCAAGTAGGGATCTTGAAGAGCATATAATTTTGAGGGTTGTTTCCAAGATTGGAAAGAGACATAATATTGATGTTTCTACATTTTTGGGAAGTCTTAACCCAAAAGAGTTGATTGATTGGATCAATGATATGGAAGAGTACTTTGAGTATGAAGAGGTGAAAGATCCTGAGAGGGTCAAATTTTCAAAATCCAAGCTAAAAGGTCATGCCAGTATATGGTGGAAAGAGATCCAATTGGAAAGAAACCATAGAGGAAAAGAGAAAATAACAAGATGGAACCTAATGGTGGAAAAGATAAAGAGACAGTTCATTCCTATGGACTACGAGCAAGATTTTTTGAAGAGTATACAATGGTTGAGACAAGTGGGAAAATTCATCAAGGAGTACATTGAAGAGTTCTACCAAATCCTAATCAAGGTAGGTCATTCTAAGGCCAACAAGGAGAAATTTGCATGTTACATAAATGGGTTGAAGCCAAGTATTCAAGAAGAGTTGAGTCTAGTGAGAATGTATACCATTGAAGATGCATACTAGTTTGCTTTGAAGGTGGAGAAAAATCTAAATAGAAGGTTCGAAAGAAAACAAAGAGGTAATGGTGGAAAGATTGGTGGTTGATCATATGGTAGCCGAAGTAAAGAAAAAATGAAGAATGGAGGATCCATTATCAATCAAAACCAGAAGGGAGATAACACGTATGACCCTAAAGACAAAAATAATGGAGACCAAGGAGGAAGAGGCAAATGAAGAGGGTTAGGAAGAGGAGGCTTATGTCAAACCTATTTTCAATGTGGAGGAGAAGGACATAGAGCCTACAAGTTTCCTCAACATCAAAGAAGGAAAAATAGAAGACTTGAAGGAAATGCATGAGTTGTCCATGTAGATGAATATGTTGAGTCTTCATATTCTAAAGATGTTGAAAGAGGAGAGGCCCTTGTTGTCAGAAGAGTCTTGTTGAACGAGAAAGAACCAAATCAAAGAAAAAACCTATTTCGCACTTGATGTAAGTGTGAAGGTAAAGTTTGTAATGTTATCATTGATGGAGGTAGCACTGATAACCTTGTTTTAGAGGAAATGGCTAGTAATTTGTATTTAGAGAGAAGAAGGCATCTGAACCCCTATCAGATTGCTTGGTTACAGAAGGATCATAAAGCTTTGATCAATGAGCAATGTCTAGTAAAGTTCAAAATTGGAAATTATTATGACAAGGTACTATGTGATATTATTCCTATGGATGTCTGTCATATGTTGTTAGGGAGACCATGGAAGTTTGATCGACATGTAGTACATGATGGACATGCTAACACCTACTCTTTGATAAAGGGTGGAATTCATCATAAGTTGAAACCCCTAAAGGAGATAGAGGAAAATTTATGAAGTAATGTCAGAATCTATCTAATTGATGGGAGAAATTTTTTAGAAGGTATGAAACATGAACAAATGTGTTATGCTTTGATTCCTAGATTTGATAGGAAAGATGATAAGGAGATACCTATAGAGGTTTCTAATTTACTAGATGAGTTTCAAGATATTGTGTTTGAAAATGTACCTGAGGGTTTTCCTCCAATGAGAAAGATTAGTCATCAAATGGATTTGATTCTTGAAGCTAGTTTTTTGAATAAGGTATCCCATCGAATGACTCCAACAAAAATTGAGGAGTTGAATAAACAAGTGTAAGATTTTCTATGGAAGGGATTGATTCAAGAAAGTTTGAGTTCATGTGTGATACCTACAGTACTAGCACCGAAAAAGTATGGAGAATGGAGGATGTGTATGGACTCTCAAGCCATCAATCAGATTAATATCAAGTATAGATTTCCTTTTCAAAGGATGGATGACATCATGGATTGTTTGAGTGGAGTTGAATGCTTCATGAAGATAGATTTGAAGAGCGGATATCACCAAATTCATATTAGAGAAGGAGATGAATGGAAGATGGCCTTCAAAACCAATGAGGTTTTGTACAACTAGTTAGTCATTCCTTTTGGGTTAACCAATACACTGAGTACCTTCATGCGACTCACGAATGAGGTATTGAAATAATTTTTAGGAAAGTTTGTTATTATTTATTTGGACTATATTTTGATTTTTAGCAAGACACCGAAAGAACATTTGATGCATGTCAAAAAAAAAATTGAGAAGGTAAGAGAAGAAAAGTTGTTAATTAATTTGAAGAAGTGTATTTTTGTGAAGAAAGAATCAATATACCTGGGATTTTTTGTCTTGGAAGATGGTCTTAAGATGGACCCAGAAAAGGTGAAAGCTATCTTTGAATGGCCTACACCAAGGAGTGCTACATAGCTGAGATCTTTTCATGGCTTAGTGAGTGTTTATAGAAAGTTTAATCAAAGTTTTCAGTAGTATTTGTGCCCCCTAACTAAAACAATGAGAGCGGATAGAAACGTGTTGAAATGGACTATAGGAGGAATGAAGAATTTTGAATTATTGAAGAAGAAATTCACAAAGTAGCTTGTTTTAGCACTTCCAAATTTTACTAAGGTATTTTAGGTAGATTGTGATGTTAGTGGCAATCCAATTGGAGCTATTTTGAGTCAAGAAGGTAAACCCATTGCTTATTTTAGTGAAAATTTGGATAATGTGCAAAGAAGAAGTGTTATGTTTATGATCAAGAGTTTTACACTATAGTTCAGGCTTTGAAGAAATGGAGACACTATTTGTTGCCAAAAGAGTGTGTTTTATTTACTGATCATCAAGCTTTACAATATTTGAATAGTTAAGGGAAGTTAAATCAAATAAATTTGAAATGGGTTGAATTTTTGCAAAGTTATACATTTGTTTTGAAGCATAGAAGTGAAGGTCTAACAAAGTTGTCGATGCCTTCAGTAGGAGGCAAAGTTTGTTAACAAAAATGTAGGTTGAAGTTGTTGGGTTCAATGAACTCAAGAGCTTGTATCCTAAAGATCTTGATTTTACAAAGGCTTGGAGAGCTTGGAGGGAGCCTATCACTTTAGATAGGACAAGATGGTTGAATTTCATAATCCAAGATGGTATGTTGTTTAGAAGAAACCAATTGTGTATTCTGAGGAGTTCCATGAGAGAGAACCTAATAAAGGAGAAGTATAGTGGAGGACTAGTTGGAGACTTTGGTCGAGATAAGACGGTTTCCAATGTTAGTGAGTGTTATTATTGGCCATATTTGTAGTAGGATGTGAAGAATTTTATGCAGACTTGTAGAGTATGTCATATGGTAAAATGAGCAAGTTAGAATATTAGGTTATATTAGCCATTACCTGTACCAGAGAGGCCATGGGAGGACATTAGTATGGATTTTGTTCTTGGTCTACCAAGGACACAAAGAGGAAATGATTCAATATTTGTGGTGGTGGACAAATTTTCTAAAATGGCACATTTTATTTCTTGTAAAAAGACTAATGATGGTGTTCATGTTGCAGAGTTGTTTTTTAGGGAAGTGGTGAGAGTGCATGGTTTACCCAAGAGCATAGTTTCATATCGAGATACTAAGATTTTTGGTTATTTATGGAGGACATTATGGAAGAAGTTGAAGACTAGTTTGAAGTTCAGATTTGCACACTATCTATAGACCGATGGATATACAAAAGTGGTGAATAGGATTTTTGGAAACCTACTACAATGCTTGGTAGGAGATAAGCCCAAAGGATGGGATTTGATTTTACCATAGGAAAAATTCACTTACAACAATTATGTCAATAGGAGCACTGGTAAATCACCATTCTAGATTATATGTGATTAGTCTGGGTAAGTGTATGGATCAATGACACAAAAAAGGCTCTTAAGATGCCATTTTTTTTTTCTAAAATCAGAAAAATTTGATTTGCACAAGAAAATGAAGATAGTTACGCTCAAAATTTCAAGATGCAGCAAGAACAAGAGTTGAAGTGCTCCAAGTCTAGTTTCTAAGATACTAATTCTTTTTTAAATTAATGAAGATTAAGGGTCTCAAAAAGGGGGGGCCCAGAATAGGTCTTTTTTTTATGAAAAAAATAGCATAGCATCTGAGCCCCCCTCCCCTTTTTGAATAACTTTTTTTAGAATTTCAAAAATTTGAACAGTGAGAAATTAGCTAACACGATGTAGTTTATCCTTGTTCTTTTAGCTAATTTTTTTAATGAATATATAATAATTTATGAATTTTCGAAGTGGACACATTCTGAAAAGCTGAAATTTGAGCATGCTCCCCCCTAAATTTTTTGAAAACTAATCGAAAATTGAATTTTTTTCATCATGTGTAGAATGGAGACTAGTTTTAAAAAATGTAATTTGTTTTCACAATTTGATGAATGAGTAAAAATCTATCCTAAAACTAGCACATGTTGGTTTTTGACAAAAAAATGGAGGCAATAACAAGAGAAGTTATGGATGAAAACCTTAACTTAATAAAAAAATAATTATTATATATTTAGATAGCTAAGAGAGAGCCTAATTTCATCATGTTTTTTTTAAACATGCATTGAAATACGTGCAAATGTGATGGTGAGAACGACCAAAAATGTGTGAAATTTGGTTACCCAAGTTCAAAAAATCACGTCTTTTGCATGAAATGGTTTTCCAAACCTTTGGGTCGGATTCCCAATGCAACCCATTTGGTGAGCACCAAATTTGGTTCTCACCAAATTTCATTCATGACTTTTGGAATGCATTTTTCTAAACTCTTTCATTTTCTCATTCTCTGTCAGGGAAACTATATACATGAAATAAAAATTTAAGTATAAGAAAGGGACATTTACTTTCTTATGCTTTAAGTTATATTTCATGTATATAGTTTCAAGATGTTTGAGAGTGGTTTCAGATCTCTAGGAGTTATAATACAAATTCTAGTTTTTGGAAGATTTTAAAAAAAATTAGACTTAGTCAAATTTTGGTAATCAGCATGTCAAATTTCATCTTTCTCTCTCTATCACTCATTTTCATCTCTTATTCTCTAGACCTCTCTCTCTCACACACTATCTCCATCCCTATATCTAACACTCTCTCCCTTGAGCTCAAGAACTACGTCTCTACATGTCCATCTCTCTATCCTTATGTGCCATCAAAAATTGGACCCTCTTGAGAAAAGAGACAATTTTATGCATACTTAGACCCACTTTTGAGTCCCTTCATACCATTTCCCCTTTAAAACAACATTTATAGGCCCCTTAGACCTATTAATTTTGATCTAGAGGCCTGTTTCACATAAGAAATCACATAAAACCCCACAAACAACACTTAATGACATCATACCCCGACAACCCACCTTTAAACAGCAGTAGTGGGACCCATTCGCCACCCTTGGTGAATGAGTCCCCTTTGAGGAAAAATTCAAAATCAAGAGGGATTTTAATCAATTTAATTTTTATTTTCGGTGCATGTCGTCCTCTTAGTTCTAATTAACGGGAAAATAAGGCTTTTTTTCCTATAAATACATATTTTAAGTCATTTTACACAACTAGAGATCACTTTTTATCTACACATTGTCATTATCTAAGAGTGAAAATCATGCAACAACAAGTTGCATCATAAAATGTTGAAGTTTTAGGACAACAAACTAGGTTTTTTGCAAGTCTTGGAGCTCACTTATATTGTCAAGATCCAACATTGCAAAGGGTTGATGATGGATGCCTATGGTGAATCATGAAGAAATCTAGGGTGAAGAGGTGCAACTAGCCACCAAATCATGCCTAAGGACTTGGTTTCCTATTGATTCCATCTTCCATTATTACTCTATCTTCAGATCAAGGTTTTCATTGTGTTTATTTAGCATTTACATGTCATTTATTATTCATGTTTCATGCAACATGTTGTAAGGTTTCTAGGGTAGAGATCTTGCATCCTTTCAATCATTCTTGCATAACTTATTCTAGAGCAATAGAATAGGGTTTTTGTCATGATTCGACCTTTCCTAGTCTTTAACACATCTAAGGCTAGGGTTTTTTGCATATTTTTCTCTATTCAAGGTTTGATTACCAATCTAGGGGTTTGACCAAGGAAAACCCCCCATTAGACCAATACTTTTAAGTTGTTTTGTAGGGATTTTTTGAGATTTGGAATAGGGACTCCGTTAGAATTTGATGTACAAGTGTTAAGGTGCAAATCTGAATCTTGAATTTGCAAGAATTTGAAGGTGGACTGATTCGCCATGCTTGGAAAATGAGTCCCATCTGAGATGCATAATTTAGTTAGATGTTTCAGGTCCCCGGCAGTCAAAAATCAAGTTTTGTTCAGAAAAGACCTGATTCGGGACTGATTCACCACCCTTGGCGAATGAGTCCCAATTAGCTAAAGTCTAGATTTCATCAAGTTTTCAGTTTTTTATTCAATCCTCTACAACTTTCCAAGTGCACACATTCTCAAAAATAGCCCTCTGTTTAGTCAAATATTGCATTTTTGTTCATTATTTCTATCTTTCTGCATATCACACCGTGTTTTCAAACAAGGCATAAATCTTAGTTTTGCATTAGTTTTCAATAATTTAGATTAATATATTGCATTTAGTTAAGTTCATTTACATCACATCTCATTGCATACATCCTAATTTGAGTGCCACATAAGAATTTTTGGATCTAATTTCTCTCCTTTTAGGTGAAAAACTGTATAAGTGCAAGAGAAGCATTAGGTTCCCAAAAATCTATGTCACATTTTGGTGAACCCGACATTTGAGCATAATAACATTCTGATTTACATTTCTAACTAAATTTTAGGTCTTCATTATTGTAGGCTTTTGCATTGTTTAGATTTCTTAAAAACATTGCATTAGTAAAAGCATTCTTTATCTTAAATTAGGGCATTTATTTTCATCTTTGTATTTGCATTCTGAATTTATAGTGTACAGAGTTAAGATTTTATAGAAAAAACACAAAAAAATCAGAAAAACATTAAAACAATCATCTCTTGGGACTCATTCACCACCTAGGGTGAATCAGTCCCTTTACAGTTTTTCATCACAATTTCCAGATTTTCATTTCTTGCATTATAGCTTTTTGTTTTATGTCAGTTCCTTTATGTTTCAGTTTAAGTATTCTTTGTTTTCTTAGCATAGATTTCATCTCTTTTCATGGAATTTATGGATAGTCTTAGAATTTTACAAGTTCCATTTTTTGTTATCTTTTGTAGTCCTTTTAGATCAGCTTACATTGAAGAAACTATAGCAAATCTCCAAAACCAATCAAACAATACCTCAAACGATCCCATTAAACATATGATTCAAATTCGTACTAACATCTCATTTAGGCCACTTAGTAGAGATGATGTTGACAAGTTAGATGAAACCCTCAAGGGTGTCCTCTCACTCACTTCATCCTCTAATTCTTGTAATGAGACATCTCCAACTCTTACTGAAACACCTTCCCTCAAACCCTTTGATCGTGATGACTTTGCTTTGTTAGATGAAGCCCTTGACGACTTCATCTCACATAATCCATCTGATAAGGTTTGTGGTAAACCCCTTACGACACACGATAGTTCACCCTTACAACCTTTTGGGAGTGATGATTTTCCTCTGATAGATGAGTCTCTTCAAGACTCTATCCCATTTAATTCATCTGCTATGGTTTGCAATGACATTTCTAGTGTTAAGGATTCTCATGTAGTTCAACCAAAACTTATCCTTTATCCCCCTTCACATCTGCTCCATCCTTCCAACAAACCTAAACTTACCCTTTACCCACCCTCACATCCCCTTAATCCCTCTAATGTATCACAGTAATCTAATAATGATATCGTTGCTCATACATATAACACATGAAATAACCGACAACCGCCCCAAATAATTCCACCATCGTTACCCTTACCTAATCCACCTAGTGCTCCTCATTATAACCCACATACAAAGGAGTATGATCTTGTTGAGCAATTAAAGAATACTCCTGCCAAAATTTCTCTTTGGGAATTGCTTCAAACTTCACCAAGTCATAATACCATCCTTCAAACTACTTTGAAACAAATAATAGTCCCTCCTAGAACTACTCTGAGTGATGTGGCTGCTCTTGTTCAAAAGCATAGTCTTGACATTACTTTTCATCAACATGAGCTTCCTCTTTTGGAGTTACGAAAACAACATGATTCCTTTATGATAATTGCTCAATTTCATTGCATAGGTATCAAGAGTACTATTATAGATAATGGTTTTTCCCTTAATGCGTGTAGTGTGAGCCTTCTTGATCGATTGAAAGTGGATAGATCACAAATAAAACCTAATTCCATTTCTATTCGAGGATTTGATAATATAACAAAGAAACCACTAGGGGTCATCACTTTGCCTCTTACGGTTGGAGTGGTTACTTTGCAAACTCCTATCCATGTCATGCCTTATGAACTTTCATATAATCTTCTTCTATCCAGACCTTGGATTCATGAGATGAATGTAGTCCCTTCAACTCTTCATCATATCATGATGTTTATAACAATCGCATATATCAAATTGAAATCAACCCTGAACCTGAAAATTGTTTGCACCTTGAAACGGGAATAACAATTCCTTTGAAAACATTAATTCCAACCTCACACATTGATCCTTTTGACACTAAACATAATGATAGAATTACCATCTACATTACTTGGTGACGATTGGGGATCCTTAGATTTCACACCCTCATTTATGAGCAACTACACACTTATGAAAACACATGATGAAAATCTTGATCAACCAACCATTATGTCCACTCAAAATTCTAAACAATTGTCTCATTCATCTATCTCTTATAATATGGATGAAAATGCAACATACACAATAAATTTTGACAAGATAGATTACTAATCCCCACCTACCCTGGGCGAAATGCAACGACTTTATGGGAAAGGTTATACATTTGTCAAACAATTGGGCTATAATGGAAAAGGGTTTTGAAAACATGAACAAGGTATTTGTGTTCCTATTGAACCTAATACACAAGAAACGAAAATAGGATTCAAATACTCTTTTTCTAAAATGACTAAAGCAGCTCAACGACCATCCTTAAATATCAATATGATCACATGTCAACCACAACATAAACTCACCATTGTCCATCCTGACTTGCTTGACTCTACCCATCCACCTTCATTGTTGTATGTTGATACTGATGAAACTCTAAAAAACATACTTGGTGTCTATGATGCCCCATCTTCACTTGCTTCTCTTAAACATATTTCTCGTTTCCTAAATATTTCCCAATGAGAAATAAATTGTGTCAATGAAGAACTATTAGAATCTAAAAATCTTAAAACCAATGCACTCCCCTTAGGAGATACAATTGAAGTGCTTATGGATATAAATGACAATGATAAAGTCATTAAAATTGGGAAGTGTCTTGATGATGAAGAACAAGAAGATACAACTGCTCTACTTCATGATTTTCCTGAAATATTTGCTTAGAAATATTCTGATATGCTAGGAATAGACCCAAAAATTGTGATGCATAATATTGTCCTTGATAACAATGTTAAACCTATTCATCAAAAGATCTATAAAATGCACCCTAAAGTGGCACTACTAGTTAAACAAGAACTCTAGAAACTTCTTGATGCTCGCTTTATACGACCTGTCGATTATTCTCCTTGGATCTCAAACATTGTTGTAGTTGCAAAACCCGATAATAAAATTAGGATATGCACTGATTTTCAAGACTTGAATAAAGCCTCTTTGAAGGATGATTTTTGACTTCCTAATATTGATATGTTCATGGATTCAATTGCTGGACATGCTTTGTTTTCATTCATGGATGTATTCCCTAGTTATAATCAAATCCTTATTAATCCCCGTGATCAATACAAAACTGCCTTCACCACTATTTGGGGAACATTTTGTTGGGTTGTCATGCCTTTTGGTTTAAAGAACGCAGGTGCAACTTATCAACATGCAATGAAATTAATATTCCATGACTACATTCACAAAATCTTGGTAGATTATGTTGATGACATTCTAGGTAAATCTTTAACTTGACAAGACAACGTAACTATCCTTCACAAAATCTTTGAACGAATCAAGCAATATAACATGCGATTGAATCCAAAAAGTGTGTTTTTGGCATAGAAAGTGGTAAACTCTTAGGATTTATCATATCTCATAGAGGCATTGAGGTGGACACAAAGAAGATTGATGCAACTGTTAACATGCCACCTCCAAAACATATTTCTCAATTACGCACGTTACAGGGATGAATTCAGGCTATTCGACATTTTTTTTGCTCTTTAGCTAATCGCACATTACCTTTCACACGTCTTCTTAAAAAGGGTGTTCCTTTTGATTGGGATGATGATTGTAAACATGCTTTTGAGAGTCTAAAGGAATATTTAGCTACTCCACCTGTTTTACAACCTGTTGTACCTCATAGACCATTTATTTTGTACATCGCCACATCTGCCCATGCTCTTGTAGCATTTTTGGCTCAACACGATGATCATGGTAAAGAGCACCCTATTTATTACATCAGTCACACTTTAACCGATTATGAAACATGCTATTCACCAATTGAAAAAAATGTTTGGCCCTTGTATTCACTACTCGTAAGTTGCGACACTATTTACTAAATGTTGAAGTACAAGTTGTCACAAAACTTGATCCTCTCAAATACCTTTTTAGTAAAACTGATCTCTCTAGCCGCTTAGCTAAGTGGGTAATGTTGTTAACCGAGTTCGATCTAAAATTTGTTTCACAAAAATCAATCAAAGGTCAAGCTTTAACCGATCACTTAGCTAATGCTCCTTCTCCATCAACTTTCCCAACCATTCATTCCTTTCCTGATGATCATGTTTTACCCACTGATATTAAATCATGGAAGTTATTCTTTGATGGCTCTAAGTGTTGAACAGGTTCCAGTGTGGGCGTGGTCCTAATTTCACCTAATGGTAACCCTATTCCCTTATCCTATCATTTGAACTTCCTATTTACAAATAATACAACTGAGTATGAAGCATTGATTGTAGGATTGCAAGCTGCTTTATCCCTTCATGCTAGACATATTCAGATCTTTGGTGATTCACAATTAGTTATCAAAAAAATTAATGGCACATATCAAACTAAACATGAAAAATTATTAAAGTACAAGGACCTTATCATGAAACTATTAGACAAATTTGACTCGTTCACCATTGATAACATCCCATGAAAAGATAATCGGCACATAGATGCAATGGCTAGCGTAGCCTCTCTCATATCCTCACCTGATCCTTCTATTGATTACACATTCATTATTCATACCATCATGAAACCTTCGATTGATACTTCATTAGAAGAAATCTTAGCCATAACCCAAACATCTTCGTGTGAATGGTACAATACGATATACAATTATTTAAAGGATGGTACCATTCATGAACCTACCACAACCAATACTTGAAAGTGCTTATGAAAACTTACAACTAAATATGTGATTCTTATAGACACATTGTATCACAAATCTTTCAATGGCCTCTTACTACATTGTCTCAAGGATTCTGAAATCCCTTTAGCGCTCGAACAGGCTCACACTAGTGCTTGTGGAGGTCATTTCAGAGGACGTTCACTAGTGCAACAACTTCTTTGTATAGGTTATTATTGGAAACATATGGAGAAAGATTGTTACACCTATGTTAAACAATGTCACAAATTTCAAGAACATAGCAATCTAATTCACGCTCCTGCTACTGAGCTTCGTACCCATGTTCCCATTTGTCCATTTTCAGTATGGGGGTTAGATCTTATTGGAAAAATTTCTCCACCTTCTTATATTAGACATACATTTATCATAACCGCAACTAACTATTTCACAAAATGGGTCAAAGCTATCCCTCTTTGTTCAACTACTACTAAAATAATTTTATGTTTCCTCCTGGATCATATAATTGCTCGCTTTGGACTTCCTTCTGCAATTGTTTCAGATAATGGAACAACCTTTAAGAATAGTGAAGTTCAACAATTTCTCCAAACCATCAATATTCAACATCGCTTTTCCACACCGTATTAACTGCAATCCAATGGACAAGTTGAGTACACTAATAAAATTCTTGAACAAATCCTTAAGAAAACTATTAGCAACAATCATAAAGACTGGCATACACAACTCCCTTAAGCACTTTAGGCCTATCAAACTAGTGTCTGTTCATCCATCAACACTACTCCTTATCATCTTGTTTATGGTACCGATGCAATTATGCCCTTGGAGTTAGAAATTCCTACTTTGTGAGTTGCTCTCCGAGATATTTTTGATGATGACACTTATAAAGTTCAACGATTACATCAACTTGAGATGCTCGATGAACAGCGCATTAATGCTCTTGAGCATCTGCAAGCCCACATCAAACAGTTACAACAAAAACACAATGTTCATGTCATCCCTCAATCATTTTCTAGGGGATATTTTGTTCTTATTGAAAATCAATGAACTGTTAGTGCAAATAACGAAGAAAAGGATAAGTTTATCCCTAATTGGTTGAGACCTTATATAGTCGACACTAGTTATGGGTCTAGTGCTTATCTTTTAAAAAAATTTGACGGAACACCCCTTAGGGAACCTATTAATTCCGCGCATTTGCGTCGGTATTATATCTAACCCCTTTGAATAGTATGTTTCACATAGCAGTGTTGTTTAGAGTTATTTGATAAAAATAGCTTTCACATTGCTTCGTTCCTAACAATTAATTTCTATTTTTATTGGAAACTAAAGTAGTTATTTACATTCCTTTTATAATAACTTTATATTTCATACTATTCACATTTCTTTTATGTTAAATTAGATCCTTATTAGTGTATTTAATTTAACATATTATTTTCCTCATTGTCAATACCATATCAGTGTTAAAACTCTTAACAAGCAAGAGAAGCAGCCCTTCAAAAAAAAAGGGGGGGGGTAATAAATAATATTATTTATTACCTCAAATCATAAAGAAAGAAGGAATGCTAATAGAGCGCATTAATACTGGTATTAATATCTACGGATATAGAGTATTGAAAAGTATTTCAATATGTGTGCGAAATAAGCATCTAATTTATGGAGGACGATACTCTAAATTTCTATAGTATTCATAAAGATGTCAAAATATCGGTTGACATACAGATATGAATCATATTATACTGTTCAATAACAAGCCTTATGTGTATGCTTGGGAGCTTTTAATGATTAAAAAAACCAAGTTATAACCATGACCGCAATTCTAGAAAGACGCGAAAGCGCAAGCCTATGGAATCGTTTTTGCGATTGGATCACTAGCACTGAAAACCGTCTTTACATTGGATGGTTCGGTGTCTTAATGATTCCTACCCTATTGACTGCAACCTCTGTATTCATTATCGCTTTCATTGCAGCTCCTCCAGTAGATATTGATGGTATTCGTGAACCTGTTTCCGGTTCTCTTCTTTATGGAAATAATATTATTTCCGGTGCTATTATTCCTACCTCTGCAGCCATTGGTCTGCATTTCTATCCCATCTGGGAAGCAGCTTCTGTTGATGAATGGCTATACAACGGTGGTCCCTATGAGCTAATCGTTCTACACTTCCTACTTGGTGTAGCTTGCTATATGGGTCGTGAGTGGGAGCTTAGCTTCCGTCTAGGCATGCGTCCTTGGATTGCTGTTGCATATTCAGCTCCAGTAGCAGCAGCTACTGCTGTTTTCTTGATTTACCCTATTGGTCAAGGAAGCTTCTCTGATGGTATGCCTCTAGGAATCTCTGGTACTTTCAATTTCATGATCGTATTCCAGGCTGAGCACAATATTCTTATGCATCCATTTCACATGCTAGGTGTAGCTGGCGTATTCGGCGGCTCTCTATTTAGTGCTATGCATGGTTCCTTGGTAACTTCGAGTTTGATCCTATTTAACATACATTTTCCTCATTGTCAATACCATATTATTTTCCTCATTGTCAATACCATATCAGTGTTAAAACTAGAACATGTTTTCAATTGCATCACATAGATTATGTTAGATCATGTAGACATTAATTAAACTACTTTTATCATAATTCCTTTAATTAATCACATAGAATTTAACAAACATATTAAAAAAGATACATCATTATAATATCTAAGGTGCATGTCCTTATATATATATATATATATCAAACCAAAAAGTCTCATATACATCTCTGAATCATATCATAATGGTTTGTGAGAGCTAGACCCCTCAGGATCTGGCACTCGCGATCCAGTCCCTGGATGTCATAAGATAGTTGTGTGTGACTGTGATCATGAACTTGCAAGTCTCAGTGCATACTCCAAACCCTGTGCTCGTCTAACCGCTACAATTCGCTCCTCTACCATTTGATCCCTCTCTGCCTATGTCTGAGCTAGCACTGCATGAAGTCTCTCTACCTCTGCTAAGGCCCGCGATGACTGTAGTGCACTGTCAGCCCAATGGAGTCATCTCCTCACACTCTCATACGCTTCCCATAACCTTGTGAATGGTCTGAGTGCCTCTAGCTCTTCCTCCATGATTGGTGGGAGCACGTAGTCAAGATCTATCTCCTCCTCCTAGAGGGATGTTGTCACTATCTCTATAGCTTCCTGACGATAGAACTCTTTCCAGTCTCTCATTGCTCCTACAAGATAGATCATGTACACAATCAGTAACACATCATCATGATATATATACATACATACATAAAGATTAAAATACTAAAGGACATGCATTAAATTAAATGTTATCACCTATGTCTCTAGATGCATGAGGAAGGTCAACCTCCTCATCTCTAGGGTCATGTGGGATGAGCTAGCCTCCCTCTGACTCTGCATGTTGATGTCTGTTGTAGCTACTGCTCATGATTTGGTCCTGTAAGTATGTGAAGATTCTGCATACTCGCCCTGATCCTCAATGGTTACCTAATCACCCTCACTGAGGGGTGGATCCTCCTCCTCAT
The DNA here is from genome assembly GCA_007258455.2 of Sequoia sempervirens. Lineage (NCBI taxonomy): Eukaryota > Viridiplantae > Streptophyta > Pinopsida > Cupressales > Cupressaceae > Sequoia > Sequoia sempervirens. The sequence continues at coordinate 50,715 of VDFB02190136.1, forward strand.
AATCCTCCTCCTCGTCATCATCCTCTCCTCCATCCTGGTCCTCATAGTCACGATCAGCATCAGACTGGTACTCCTTGTCAATCACATCTGTAAAAATATCTACTAGCCTATATCGTACCTCCTCTGCCCTCTCCTCTGGCTCATCATCTGCTGCTACCTCTGCATCACCTAGGGGGAAATCCATCAGGAACACAGGAGTTGGTTGTGAATATGACCACCACTCTCTGTACTCATCTATGCTACCGACATCATCAAAGTTGGATGCTGGTGGCTAGTCATGATCTAAATTATCGAAATCACTCTCATGAACATGATCTATAGTCAGTTGAACAGTATCCCCTAGTCTTCAGGTGCTCCGCACTAATCGTCTAATGAAACGACATGCCCTAGGTGGGGTTTGAACCTATCCAAACTGTTGCATGACTCATCCATAATAGAATGGTCATACAATGTAGTCATGCCTCCCTGCTAGAAATCTATCCATCTGCATCCTCTGCAACTGTCCTACATGATCTGGCCACTAAAGAGTTAGTAGATATGGTCTCCATAATATCTCGTCCTCCTCTAGTCAATCAAATCTCACCCTCCAAAACTCTAAATCCCCATACTGCTATAGTCATCTCAAGGGATAGTTGAAAGCTCATGGGTACTCTGCTCCTATCGTACATCGATATCCGATAGGCTTGGTACATGTGATATGCTCCAGGAACCACACCTGCAGAAGGGTACATGGACCATACTGTCAATCTCTTAATATACAAAGCTCCCTAAATCATAATACAAATGTGCCAGAATCATCAACCCCAGACATAGATTTATGTTGATCATACATCCCTCGTACCAGGTGTACCAAACCACCATCCAAGTGTGTTGCTCGTCCATGTGGATTGAGTACTAGTACCACTGTGTGCATCATGATCCATCTCACCACAGGAACTCATGAGTATAGCAACATCGGTAGCTCGATCTGTGCTCTAACCCTCTCACCATGTATCTGTCCTCCTAAGCAATACTGCATATCTCTCTTCTTTTCATGAAATGATAGATCCCCTCGGAAATACACTCGCGCTCCTCAAATAGGAAATCAAATAATGCGATGTATGTCCTTGAGTTTGATCATCATTTCCCCAGTGGGAAGATGAAAGGTACAAGTATCTGCATCCCAACGCTCACACAAAGCCATCAGCATGGTGTCATGGTATTTCATTGGTGGCATCATGAATTCCCAATAGATACCCACTAACTACAAGTTCTTTGTCTATTCCGCTAGTAGCGCTGGTTATAAATCTCTCAAAAATGATATATGTCTTCCCCCTAGCCATTGTCGCGACCGGGTGGGAACCTATCACAATCATCACAAAATACTCTAAAAATTTATCTAAAATATTCAAATTTCAAATTTCTCATCATGCAAGTGTGTTAAAGTCAATCTAGTGTGCTTTCTACATGGCCCTAGAAACTTTAGAACCCTTTTTGGGCACTTTGCAAAGAAACAGGGACACTTTACAAACAAAGGGGACACTTTACGAAAAAAGGGGACACTTTGCAAAAAAAATTCCAAGAACCCTACATTAACCTATACATGCCTAATAATCATTATAATATCATCAAAACACTTGGCGAAAGTTATAGAACCGACTCACCTCATGATATCGCTCGTCGCATGTCACCTGCTCATGAAGATCATCCAACCGCGAAGGTGTGTAATCCTGTCTACTCAGCATCTTCTCCTTCTACTTGTCACTATCAAGCTACAAAAAAGGTGAAATGAATAGTAAGTGACAAATTACTTTCATTTACTACTTTTTATCTCTATTTGCTTTTACATCTTAACGTAACACTCTTTTCTATTTCCCTAATTTATAATGTAGTCATTCTTCACATTCACATAACGAGAGCTAGGGTAATCCATTTTTTACGTCGTTTGATGCGTTGGAGTCATGATTCTGCACCTAACATCCTCATTTAAATATCATCATGTGGCATGGTACTTGGAAATTCCCTATGATATGTTATTTCTTCTTCGATGTGGCTAGATTGCTACCTTAATTCCACCTCCATAAAGCAAGCGGAATCAAGCAGGGGCATACATCTACCCTCGATTGGGATTTATAAGAAGTTAGATCAAAGGATTTGTGGATAATTAATGAATGTCTGTTGCAGGATGTATATCCTAATGTTGTTATTTGCAGGTAACTACACTGGGGGCTCCATTCTACCATCTTCTGAATATGTATCATTTTATGTAGTAAAGTGCATGATTTAGAGTCCTTTAGCTTACATATGCACGTAGAGCCACATGGGCACTAAAGTGGGGGATAAATGTGTTGTCAAAAATTAGACCCTCTTGAGAAAAGAGACAATTGCATGCATAATTAGACCCACTTTTGAGTCCCTTCATACCATTTCCCCTTTAAAACAACATTTATAGGCCCCTTAGACCTATTAATTTTGATCTAGAGGCCCGTTTCACATGACAAATCACATAAAACCTGACAAACAACACTTAATGACATCATACCCCAACAACCCACCTTCAAACAACAATAGTGGGACCCATTCGCCACCCTTGGCTGTTGGAATTGTGTGCCTCAATCCCACAAACTAAAACCTCTTATGAGAAATTTCAGTGAGACTATGGAGATGTCTGGCTGACCTACTAGTTGATCCTTACTATCACTGTGACTTTTGGAATGTCTTGGAAATCGGCATCTGAAACCTTTGGCATAACCTTGGACTGTCAAAATCATGTCTCGGCGATGATAGGAAGTCTTGCCAATATCGGCGTGACCCTTGGTCTGTCTGGCCAATGTGGTAATCGATATGACTTACTCCTGTCGGCAAGAAGTCTTGGCGACTGGGAGATGTCTGGCTGACAGTTGGTGTCTATCGAATATCGGGGAGACTCATGGTGACTAATGTTTTTGGGGAGACCCTTGGCCGAAAGGTTTGCTTCAGTGTGATGTCTTACCGATAGCAGTAAGTCTTGCCGATGGGTGTACATTTGGTGTCTTCGCAGTAACACAAAGACTTTGGTGTGAAGTCTTGGCGACAGGGAGATGTCTCACTGACAGATGAAGTCATCGGGGTAACGAAAGGGGTTCGCTATGACCTCTTGGCGACAATGGTATGTCTGACCGACAAAGCCACATGTGATCGGGTGTTTTCGGTGAGACTCCTAGAAAATGGGGTCATTAGAGAAACACAAGGACTTTGGTATGAAGTCTCAGCGAATGTGAAATGTCTAGATGACGGTTGAACTCTTCAATATGACTCAAAGGAATCAGTATGATGTCTTGGCAAAGAGGGATTGTCTTGCCGATGGGAATCTTGATGTCAGAATAATGTCTCAGCGATAGCCTAAGTCTTGCCGACTGTTGGATGTTTCGGTATGACTTGAAGGGCTCGATGTAACCTCCTGGCAAAAGTGATAAGTCTTGCCGACTAGGATGTTTCAGTATAACATGAAGAGCTCCGTGTGATGTCTTGGCGAAAGACGATTGTCTCATCGAATGGAATTCTCACGTCGGCATGACTTGAAGACTTCGGTATGAAGTCTTGGAGAACTGCGGTTGTCTTGCTGATGGAAAAGCTAACATCGATATGACCTTTGAACTTCGGTATGATGTCTCATCGAATGGCGATTGTCTCGCTGATGAGAATGCTGAGGTCGATGTGACTTGAAGACTTTGGTGTAATGTCTGGGTGAAGAGCGATAGTCTTTCTGACTGATGAACTCTTCAGAATACCTTGTGATCTTCGGTGTGAGGTCTTGGCGACATGGCAAAGTCTTAGCAATAGCTCTATGGACTCGGTGTAACCTCTTGCCGATAGGGATGACTCTTGGCGATATCGAATGGTGGTTGTGTTGGCATTGGGGAGACATGGTTAGTGTCTCACTGACATGACAACATAGGTTGAATTCCCTTGTCTGATTGATGACCATCCTATGTGGTGTCTCGTGAACCAATAAGAGGAAGCAAAATTCAAATGGTTGGCGGTTGGATTTTTTCAACAGTTGTGACATTGGAGCTGAACTGTATGCAAGAAAAAATCTACACAGGAGTGGAAAAATCTACGATGTTGAGCTGGATGATTCGATAGTTGTGATCCGACAGTTGGAAGCAAACTGATTCACAAAGGCTGTTGAGAACGAATGCATATATGTATGCATTGAACATTCTAAGAACCTGGAGTAGTGTAGAGATTGCATGAGAGCCTAAGGAGAACCGAAAGAGCTAACAGAGAGGGTCGTGTGGCTGGCTGAAAGGTTGAGGCCATGAGGCCGAAGGAGAAGAAGAGAGAAGTAGGTTTTGCTGCTGGAATCTCTCCTAACCATGAATGCCATGGCTGATCTCTCATGTTGAGTTTGCTACCAGTTGTATCCAGAATGAACAAGATGTAATCTTTGAAAAGGCTATGAGCCTAAAATTGTATTGTAACCATTTGTTGCTGAATAATACAATGGCTCGATCTTTGGAGTGTGGGGTTTTTTATCGGAAAGGATTTTCCCCACATAAATCTGTTTGTTCTGGTTTTTGTCTCATCTTTCATGCATGTTGATTCTTGTTGTAGAATCTGTTAATGCATGTTGTTGAATTTACATGTGCTTCTCTCAGAAGGATCAATGTGGGAAATAAACTGTGTTTGTTTCTACTTTAGGACATAGTTGTACGTTTCTTTGAGGTACTAATCAAAATTGAAGTTACCAAAGGCACTACTGTTCTTAGAGATTTCTATGAGATGCCCTCCAATTTTTCCTTACAAGTGGTATCAGAGCCCTCTTCTAGTTGTTGGTTCTGGGTATTTCTCCTATGAAGATTTCTTAGCTTGATGGGCTGGAAGAAATCTGGAGGAATGGACTGATGTATTGATCCTTTGATGAGTGGAAGCCTTGTGGTATTCTGAGACAGCATGCAGCTTGAAGGATGGTCAAGATGGAAAAAGGAGTTGGTCATGTTGTGATTTGTGTCTCTTGGCTAGTAGAGGTATAACCTTGGAGTATGAGGTGGATTTCTTTGCTATGTGTTTGTGTAGTAGTAAAGCTTTCATATTGGGTTTTTGTGTGTCAGGCTCCTAGGTGATATTGAGAAGCCTAGGTTGTTTCTTAGTCATGGAAAAAAGTGCTTATGCTAGGTGGTGGTTCCTAGTGTTGGAAGGCACTGTTTCCTGTTAACCTTGAATGCTTGAAGGCTATGAAGTTAATCATTAGATGATTTGCAAGCTTCTAAAATAGCCTTTCTCTCTTTCTCAGATGCATGTACATGTTGGT
>VDFB02190138.1:0-12463 GCA_007258455.2 Sequoia sempervirens
CCCTCTCCCTCCTACCCCATCTCCATATGTTAGGTCTCTCTCTCCCTCTCAACCCTCTCCGTCCTACACCCTCTCCCTTATATGTTGGAAAAATGTGTCTCAATCCCACAGGCTGAAACCTCTATTGGAGCCAAGTCGGTGTGACATATTCTATGTCTGGCTGATGAGAAAATTTGTAACCTTATGTTTTGTTCAGGTTGTTTTGACCTTGCAAAAGTCCTACCGAATGGTTACACATTGGAGTCTTCAGTGTGACATGTTGTGTTCGATATGTTCTCTTACCGCGTGGAGATCTTTGGCCTGTAGGCCGTACATATCGTTTATCAGTGAGACCCTTGGCTGAAAGGATTAGTTTGGGAAGAAGCCTCAGCAATGAAGAAAGGTCTTACTGATGGGGGAAATATTGGAGTCTTCATGGTGACACAATGGCTTTGGTATGAAGTCTCAGCGGCTAATGGAGAGTCTCGCCGATGATGAGGGGTCTTCGGTATAACTCTTGGTGAACGGTGGTCTTGGGGTAACTTGGAGAACTCGGTAAGAACTCTCAGAAAAGAGTGGTATGTCTCACCAATAGCATTTGCTTGGTGTCCTCAGAGTAACATGTGATTGATCAGTAAGAAGTCTTACCAATGTGTGAAGTCTTTCTGACCGTTCAGTGCTTGATGCAACTAAAGGGGTCTCGGTGTGAAGTCTCAGCGACGAACGAAAGTCTTACCAACTGCTGATCACTTCAAAGAAAGTCTTTGAACCTCGGTATGATCTCTTGGTGAAAGAGGATAGTCTCGCCGATGTAAGTTCTATTGTCAATGTGACTTTTGAACCTCGGTATGAAGTCTTGGCGAAAGCGATGAGTCTTGCCGACTAGTGGATGCACACGGATTAACATGAAGGCTCGGCGTGAGGTCCTGGCAAGAGCGATAGTATTTCTAAAGGGAAAACTAAAGTCGATGCAATGGGTGAACTCAATATAACCTCTTGTCGATTGTAAGGACTCTTGGCGATATCGAATGCTAACTATGTTGGCATTGAGGAGACACATATAGTGGCTCACTGATATGCCAACACAACTTGACATGGTTATCGTAACACAAGTGCGTTATTAACTAGTAGAGATATGTTCATTTAGGATTAAATAATGCGCTCGTGTTATCACTAAAATAGTAAAAAATCACAATATACCCATGATGTCGGCCCAGATTTTGCATATTCTCCTAGTTTTGCATGTGCTCCGACAAAAAGTAGCTTTTTGGTGATTGAGCGAAGTGTGCATGCATGATTTTGAGATGCATGATTTTGAGATTCCATCACCTTTTGAATGTTCTTTCCATCACCTTTGCATGAAATAGCAGATTTTTCATGTTGAAAGTCATATAATATCAATTCAAGTTTGAATTATAGTGATAATTGATATATAATTGAAATTTGGAGGGGAACAAGCTTTTGAAGAAGTCAAAGTTTTGAGGAGTTTCAGGAAGGAAGAAGCAAAGGCTGCATAATTGGGTAGAACTCCTCTATTTGAAACTTTGCTTTTTTAGGTATATGAAATCTTTGTACATTTTCTTTCATTTTTGTTGTTTAGCTTATTCCATGTTGATCAAATTGTTTGTTTGTGATGCAATATCAGATTGCCAAACCACTCAACAACATCGTTTCTTTAGGGAAATTCCTTCCCAAATCAATAAAGAGTAAAAGATCAATTTATACAAACCTAGTCAAATTCATCCAAAACTACTTTTCATTCAACCAAAATCCATTTATTTCATTTCAAGTTATAAGGCTATCAATAGCCAATTCACCATCTCCATTTAGCAAACCATTTTCAGAATCAACTTTCAACTTTTTTCTTGTCATAAACAATACAACAATCACTCATCAACTCAACTTACCCCTTCAAGGCAAAAACAATCAAAACACCTATGTTCCTTAGACCCGCAATCAAACATCATCCCAGCCATTTAAGATATCTTTGCTCAAATCAACACATCCATCATCCTATCTTTACTTAAACACCATTTGTAACAACAACAAACAACATTAGTTGAACATTGTCACCAGACCTTTAAGATACCAATTTCATCATGTTTTGATTGTTATATTCCAATACATCAGTATAGACACACTCTGACTACTTTGAATTCAAGAAACCATTGCCATATATTGGAAACATATGCCCAAATCACCAAATCTTTCACAATCTACCTTCAAAACATTACCAAGCATAGACACAACTGTGGCATCACAAATGAGACTGCTCCCAAGCACTTAACAACATTCCTTTCATTGTTTCTACATATTCTCTATTTTTAGCAAACAATGCCAAATATCTCTAGGAGGCCAACATTCCATCTAATCAGGTGATTCCTTTTCTCTCATAATGCATTTACACAATCCCAATACAGATTCCTAGGACTATTTTGATCCTTTTCAACATACTATAGAATTTTATACACTTATTTCACAAAACAGAATAGAACCAACATGTTGTCTATTGGTAAAAGCCCTTAAATAGGTCAATTTATCAAAGCAAGTCATCACAAAACTACTCACTAATCCACCAAACCTGCAAAAAGTCTTAGGCCATGTGTAGAAACTCACAAATAAACAAGTTTCAAGATGGGAAATGCCCATCAATACACAAAATTAGTAAACATTTGATTATAGGGTGAAAACACACCAACCATGAGGGTTTCTTTAATGAAACATTTGCAAAACCTCTACTACTATGCCCAACAATTGAAACATGCTTCATTATGTCTGCAAATTATTTTGAAATCATTTCTAAGCTCCTCTACATGTTTCCTCAAACCCTACATGAAAACACCATTTTTTTGAATGCGAAAATTCAGAATTTTGTTCATGCAACAGTATCCCGACTTCTTATTTCTATTTACCCCTGCCACACACATCTTCACATTGAAAAGACACCAAATATGGTCCATTCCACCAACCTACTAGCCCTACATCGGTGGAATGGCTAAGAATAACTTTTTAGACTCTCTAAACAATTCTAAGGAAACCACAATGTTAGCTCTCAAAAATGCATGTTAAATGCCTCAAGAGGCTGCCAATCTCTTCATACGCTTTAGGGTAACAGAACAAGGCTTGAAACAATCAAACATTCTACTCTTCAAGTGCTACTAAACCCAAGTGGGTGTGCCTCTTTAAATTATGTAGACTTAACTTATGTTTATCCTTCTGAAATGCTTTGTCCACAATGGCAGATGACAATGAACAAATGAAACCGAACTTGATAACTATCTTCTGATTTAAATCCTAGAATGCTTAATCAACTGATAAAAAGAGATTGAATGAATTCAAATAATGAAATTGTAGAGACCAGTGCCTTGTTGGGTATGTAGAGTCAAATGAAATAGAAGTGGGCAACTTATTCTAGTAGAAAATCAAATTGCAGGCATATGATATGTTCATAACTTGTATAAACAATGCAAGATTATGACTACTAAGATCTTCTTTAATAATCCAAATAAATCTTCCTAATTACTATGATCAATGAAAAGGATTTAATCCCTACTTGAGAGAACCAGTTAATTAATCACACAAATGCAGTAAATGTGCACAGATAAACTGAAAGTAAACTTGTTATTCCAATTTAAACAACCAAAAAAAATCAAATTGAAGATAGCTTCAACAATACTTTCCAATAAGCTTAACAGACAATTGATACTAAAATAACCTGTCACACCAGTTGAATTTCATTGAAACCACCATTTAAAAACATGCACCATGGTCTCCAGAATGAGAACAATTATCTTATTGTATCCATTTATAACCTACTATCTATGATCTGAAATCTAATCCCGTTCAATTACAATCCAGGGGTATATTTATACCAAGCATGAGAAAATCAAATATATTGAAAAACCAAGTCGACCCTCCATAGAATTCAGGCTCAAAATCATGTCATCCACAAGATTTGAAAATTGTTAATCACCAGTGAACCAGTCACTGAGACCACCAGAAAGTATGCCTAAGGAAAAATATCATCAACCGCTCCATCCCGTGCTCCTCTGCTCATCGCCGTAACACATCCGAGTCCTGAAGACATTATATCAAAAAATCCTACCATACCGAGAGCATCATCCATTTGTCATGCCGAAGTCAAGAAGCATTGTTGTAGCTTCCATTCGTTGGGGAAACCTTACATAGACTACACAATGTTTCACCGAAGGCTCCCCCTATTTCTTTCGTGTCATTGACTTAAGCAAACTCTCACCAAAAGCCATCTTCCACTTGTCTTCGCCGAGACATTTCAAACTCAGGGAGACATTATATAGATTTCTCCATGCTACACCAAAAGTCCCAAGCCCACACCTATTCACCAAGACACATTAGATATCTCACCGATAGAGTCCTTATGCCCCATGTATATCACTATAACTTTCAACCTTCGGGGGAACCTCCTGTAGACTTCACCTCACTATACCGATAATTCCTTTATCTCCTGAGTCGCTGAGATAAGAGCAAACTCTTGCCAATGAACTCCCTTTGTACTCCATCGGCGAGACCGGAAGTCACTCGCTGAGACCTCACGCCGATATTGTAAACTCATACCGATAGGTTCCTTTAATCGCTAGTCGGTGTAACAAAATGAAATTGCTAAGACCATGCATCGAAAAGAATAACTCACACCAATGAACTACCATACATCAAGTTGGGGAGACATGTTGAAATCGGTAAGACACTCCCCTAACACAACACGGTTTGGTCGAAAAGAAACACAGCAAGTTGATCAGTAAGACAAGGAAGACCTCGGCACAACACTACACCAGTGCAAAGACTCACACTGATAGGAATCATCATTTACCAGTCGACAAGACACAAACCATCTCACCGTGACATTAAATCGATGACCCAAGCTCATGCTGAAAACTACCTACAGATAAAATATATTCGTTATGACATCAAATGAGTCTTTCTGATAGGCAATATAGACTCATGCAAGTTGAAACACGCAAAATGGATCAGGAAGAAACCAATGGATACATGCCGATAGGAACCAGAAAGAAAAGAAATGCATGACCCGATGGAAATATGGGGTAAAAATATGCAAAATGTAAGCCGAATGTCATGATGGAAGGGTGGATGTGCTTATGATAGGGACTCATATGGGACTTAGGGGGATGAAAATTTGTGAAATCAGGCAGAAATTTACAATCCCAACAGTGGCACTGTCTGGGGATGAATGATAGTCAAATCATTGCAAGGATCCAAAATCTTTGAGTGAGCAGACTAGACAAAACACAAAATGAGCAGAAAGGAAATGGACCAAAAGCAAGATGGAATGAATGCAAAATGAATGCAAGATGGAGATGAACCAAAACCCTAAACCTACTATGCATGGAAAAGAGTTTTAAAGAGGACAAGTAAGAGTTGTCCATGCACTAGCAACCCTCAATCCTCTATGTGTTAACTTCTCTTGTCTTGAGCTACTACAATTTCATAATTTCCCCTATCAAATACCTGATTTTCTCTTGAGTTCATTAGGCTTCTCTTGAAGACATAAATGCAATCTTTTCTATCACTAAAAGTTTTTAGAGAGTCACCATGTTCAGCTTGGACGAATCTCCCAATAGTATTCAGCAATTTGAGTTCTCCATCATCAGATAAAACTCTGTTATCTTCAACATACAAAATATATGCATATGAAATACAACATTTTATATTATCTCTCTCACTGATATAAATTGTGAAATGCTCTCCCAGCTGTATAAAAATTTCACAATCAAAGTGCTTCTCTTCAAAAACAAAAACTCTATCATATCATTGTTGTTTGAGGAAAACAAGTCAGAAACCTTCTGCACCTCTTTGACACTACCATTTGGATACAATACTGGATTATGACTCATATCACCAATATTAGGCACATATGAACCAATCAAATCTAGAATTCTATCATCCTTGGCATGCAAACAAATGTCTTCTTCACATGAATTAGAAATTTCAAAATCACATACCTCATCACGAATGGAAGCAGACTCTTGATCAATACCAAAAGTATCAACATCATTCCAAGAAATACACAGGGAGTCATAAGAATTTTTACACAAATATTCTTCACTATCAAAACAAAAATAACCTAGAGACAAAACCTCAAGATCATCATTATGTGCACACCCCTGCCATTTAGGAGTAAACAAATCTACAATTGGTTCACTGACAAGTGAACAAGTCTCAAAATTCCCATCACTATAGTTATGCTCTTCATTTTTGTCACCATCAAAAAGAAATCTAATACCATCAGAGAATGGGAAATTAGAAACATCATCAGTGCAGTTATTTTTTCCATCATTCTGCTTGTCTGAAATTATTTCCTCCTTTTCATAGAATGGATTTGAAAATATCTGAAACTTACTCATTGACACACCTTGGCAAAAAATCATCTGATCTTCATTTAACTCTTCATCATACAATGAGTTTGAAAAAAATTGGAAATCACTTTCAAATGTACAAACCTCTTCTTCATCAGATGTATCTTCATAACTTTCAATTGCAGCGAGAGGTATTGTATACTTACTATTTGATGAATCATCATCTCCTATTGCCACTTCATCCTGATCTTCATAAGAGGTAAAAGAATCCCTTGACTGTAGATAAAAATCCTTAGGTTCATCATCAGCATCAGAATATTTACAACAAACACCGCTCTCTCTGTGATAATCTATTGTGCAAGAGATAATCCCTACACCCTCATCATCCTCAACATGGTGAAAAGTATTTGAGAATAGATATACTATGTGATCTTCTTCATTGTTTTCCATCTGCATTCCCCCCTCCTGTATTCTTTGGGCTACAACACAATGATCTGGGGAATGTGGCTTATCACAAAAATCACAAAAGTAATTGTTACTTACCATATAGGTTCCCTTCTTGCTTAATGGATCAGAAATCCCTCACTTCCAGGCCTAGCTATTATAGGTTTGTTGTCCTTCTAGTCTGTATTATAAGGCATGTCATACAACCTTAGTCTTTTGTTCATGCATGTGTTGCTTTGCTGAGAAACCCTAGGAATATCTCTTTTACTGATTATCCCAGTAGCCTTGCTATTGTTTTCAATTGTTTGTGCCATCTTCTGTGCTTCAGCCAAACTTCTTGGGAATTTATTTCTCAGCTCTTACCCTATCTTTGGATCAAAAGCATTCAAATAAATACTCAGTGCTATAGAATCTAGAAACTTTGATCTAGGAGGTATCCTATTCTGCAACTTATTGAATCTCTGATTGAAATCATAAATTGCATCACTTTGATCTTTCTGAATGTGCAATAATTCACGAAGAGCATAATCTGGTGCACCTAGATTCCCAAACTGCTCGAGGAATTGATCTTGAAATCCTTGGAGAGAATCGATAGAGACAGTTGGTAAGTTGTTGAACCAATCCCTAGCATCCTCAACAAGTGATATCATGAATAGCCTCATGTGTAAATCTTCATATGGCACATCCAAATCTTGGATGAAAGTATTGAAACTTCTTAAATGATCTTCAACAGTGATTGCATCATTCCTTGTAAACTTAGGTACCATACCTCTCCAATCGCCATCCATTGGATAAGGGGATAATTGAATCGCTGCCAAATCAAACTATTTGATCATTGTTGTATGCTGATAAGGGGGGCACCATGTGGGTACGGATGATGGTACATCATACCGTAGTACTGTGTATGATAATATGGCACATACTGCTGACCATGAGGAGCTCCAGCATGACCTCCCCTGAACTGAAAACTTCCATCATTCATTTTGAACAGCTACAAAATATTCATTAAGAGTCGCCACCTACTTTTCCAAAAGTAGGAAAATCATTATTTCTGATCTTTTCCCAGTGGAATCAATCTTTTTTAAACTTCTCAAATTACAAATATTTTCTATGACTCTTTAATGTGGTCTTCAAGCGAATTTTCTGATTTGTTCCCTAGTAGAATCGCCAATTTGTTAGTTGTGTGACTCAGATGGGGAGCTACAAACTACACAATTATGAATCTCTATTTGAAGACCTGATTTAAAAATTTGTATGACTCTATAAGGGAAGGCTGTCTGCCACCAGATTTTCCTTATGATTATCCTTCTGAAATGCTTTGTCCACAATGGCAGATGACAATGAACAAATGAAATCGAACTTGATAACTATCTTCTGATTTAAATCCTAGAATTGTTAATCAACTGATAAAAAGAGATTGAATGAATTCAAATAATGAAATTGCAGAGACTAGTGCCTTGTTGGGTATGCGGAGTCAAACAAAACAGAAGTGGGCAACATATTCTAGCAGAAAATCAAATTGCAGGCATATGATATGTTCATAACTTGTATAAACAATGCAAGATTATGACTACTGAACTTTTCTTTAATAATCCAAATGAATCTTCTTGATTATTGTGATCAATGAAAAGGATTTAATCCCTACTTGAGAGAACCAGTTAATTAATCACACAAATGCAGCAAATGTGCATAGATAAACTGAAAGTAAACTTGTTATTCCAATTTAAATAACCAGAAAAAATCAAATTGGAGACAGCTTTAGCAATACTTTCCAATAAGCTTAATAGACAATTGATACTAAAATAACCTATCACACCAGCTGAATTTCATTGAAACCACCATTTAAAAGCATGCACCATGGTCTCCAGAATGAGAACAATTATCTTACTATAGCCATTTCTAACCTACTATTTGTGATCTAAAATCTGATCCCGTTCAATTAAAATCCATGGGTATGTTTATACCCAGCATGAGAAAATAAAATATATTGAAAAAACAAGTCGGCCCTCCATAGAATTCGGGCTCAAAATCATGTCAACCACAAGATTTGAAAATTGTTAATCGCTAGTGAACCAGTCATTGAGACCACCATAAAGTATGCCTAAGGAAAAATATCATCAACTGCTCCATCCCGTGCTCCTCTACTCATTGCTGTAACACATCTGAGTCATGAAGATATTATATCGAAAACTCCTGCCATACCGAGAGAACCATCCGTTTGTCATGCCGAAGTCAAAAAGCATCGCTGTAGCTTCCATTCGTCAGGGAGACCTTACATAGAATACACAATGTTTCACCGAAGGCTCCCCCTATTTCTTTCGTGTCATTGTGACTTAAGCAAACTCTCACTGAAAGCCATCTTCCACTTGTCTTCGCCGAGACATTTCAAACTCAGGGAGACATTATAGAGATTTCTCCATGCTACACCGAAAGGCCCGAGCCCACACCTATTCACCAAGACACATTAGATATCTCACTGACAGAGTCCTTATGCCCCATGTATATCACTATAGCTTCCAACCTTCGGGGGAACCTACTATAGACCTCACCTCGCTATACCGATAATTCCTTTATCTCTTGAGTCACTGAGACAAGAGAAAACTCTTGCTGATGAAGTCCCTTTGTACTCCATCAGCGAGACCAGAGGTCACTTGTCGAGACCTCACGCCGATATCGCAAACTCATACCGATAGGTTCCTTTAATCACTGGTCGGTGAAACAAAATGAAATCGCTAAGACCATGCATAGAAAAGAATAACTCACAGTGATGAACTACCATACACCAAGTTGGGGAGACATGTTGAAATCGGTAAGACACTCCCCCGACACACCACAGTTTGGCTGAAAAGAAACACAACAAGCCGATCGGTAAGACAAGGAAGACCTCGGCACAACAGTACACCGGTGCAAAGACTCACACTGATAGGGACCATCATTTACCAGTCGACAAGACACAAACCATCTCGCTGTGACATTAAATCGATGAACCAAGCTCATGCCGAAAACTACCTGCAGATAAAATCTATTCGTTATGACATCAAATGAGTCTTGCCAATAGGTAATATAGACTCATGCAAGCTGAAACACACAAAATGGATTGGGAAGAAACCAATGGACACATGCCGATAAGAACCAGAAAGAAAAGAAATGCATGACCCAATGGAAATATGGGGTAAAAATATGCAAAATGTAAGCCGAATGTCATGATGGAAGGGTAGATGTGCTTACAATAGGGACTCATAAGGGACTTAGGGGGATGAAAATTTGTGAAATTAGGTAGAAATTTATAGTCCCAACACACAGACCGAGACTTATGAAACTAAGTTCAAATTAGATTGATTATTTGAATTACAATTCCTACAACTTTCAAGAATGAAAGAAGTCTCTTTCCCTGTCAAAAATCAAATCTTAGAACATGCTTGAATTACTATGCAACCTGAAAACAATAATAGAAAAGGTTTTCAAAATAATTGAGCAGAAGTTTTTTTATTAAATTTTATGGATTTTTGGGATACCAGATCTTCCTTTCTCGAGCTTACAATTCTTTTTAAAGCTGTCTAAATCAGTTGAAATAACTACCTCTTCATCTTCATCAACCTATCCTTTCCCTTTCACAAAAAAGACTCTTCACCTTCCCACTTTTGTGCAATTTTACATTTTTACAATAATTGACAACTTTTGTTAGAAAAAGAAACTTTTCAATAATATCACCTAGTGACCTATTTCATGGTGCAAATACATTGGAATTCATCATTTAATGACCTTCACTCATCATATTTACTTGAACATTACAAATTGAACAAATTAGCCTTTTGAAGGAATTTCATGACCTAGGTGCTCCTACACCAATTTATCATGTTACAACCTTACGTTGTCAATGGAAATTTTAAATCACACAATTCAATACACTTTACTATTAGATTTTTAAACCACATCTATTTGAGGCATTTTGTTAAACTTAACAATTGAATTTCTTTGTGTATGCTTCCAAAGCTATCATTGAGTTATTTTGTCAAACAGTTATACAAACCAGCTTTCATTGACTTTCTTTGTGTATGCTTCCTAAGCTTTCATTGAGTTATGCTTCCAAAGCTTTCAATTAGTTAATTTGACAAAGATAAAGAGAAAAAATGGATGAGGGAATTTCATGAAAAGCAGAAATTGGGAATGATTGATGAAAACAAGCCAGTTGAAGAGGAAGGTCAACTGTGAAAAAGAGAAAAGAAATTGGCAGCACAAAGGGCACGAATGCGAAAGAGTCATGCTAGGGGAGATGCAGATACCATAGTTGGAGACACACCATCTACCACAAGTGAATACGAAGGGACACCATTAAGCAAAAGCAAATATGGAGGGACACCATCTACCACAAGTATGGTTGGACACCATCCACCACATCTGAAGTTGAGAGTACATCATCACTCGGAGTTGAGAACAAGGTATGCCATCACCCCCATGTGAACCTCAAGGTATGTATTCTATTCCACCCTGGATCGAAGGTATGCAATCTAGCCCACCTTAATTAAATATTGATGAAATTGCTAATGTTGAGATGTATTCACCTAAGAGAACACCACCTAGAATTTTGAGTAGAAAGCCAAAGTTTTTGATTAATATTGATGAGGATATTTTGCAGCACGTGGAAGGTAAGATTCTAGAACACACTTGTAGAAGATATGTTGATAAGATTTGGAAAATGTTCTTTGAAAGGATAAATGAGACTATAAGATGTCAACTATTTTTTCAAATGATGCGGGGTTTAACGAACAAAAACATCATGAAGACTCTTGGGTTGAGAACATCGAATGCATCAAGTGAAAACACTATTGTGAAGAATCTAATGGATGCTTATGACAATGTGGGTAAGACATCATGCTCAAAGAATAGTAATGTCACCTGACGTGTCATTACATCGACTTTGGTAAGCTATCAAACAAAGAGATCTCGCCTCATTAAAAAGACAAGTGAACAAATGGGAATTAGTAGAAAAACTTTATCAAATGCCATTCAAAGGTGGCAAAGAATTGAGGGCACCGATTCAAATGAATTATGGGCATTCTCGGGGAGACTGCCACACAAAGATAAAAAAGTTGTTGAAGCATTGAGAACACTAATTGAAGATTATTGGAAGAATAATACAAGGCCATCTGAATCAAAGGGATGTTGTAGAAGGAGAATCGGTGAGTCGAAACCATGAGCCATATCAAAGCATATTTTGGATACGACTCAAACCCAATTTTTTCATAAATTTCAAAATTCTTATCCTCAAATTAGTATTTCTCAAAGATTTTTGAAATTATTAAGAAACCTTTATGTCAGATGAAATCACCGCACTAATTTTTTGCTGTAAGAAGCTACATGATATTGAGATTCTCTAACCATTATGATGTTTCGTTCACATATGTTTACATTTGCATACTAACGATGTTTTGTAGGATTGTGGCATAGAAGCCCACAAAATCTTCAAAGAAATTTCTTATCAAAGAAGAATTTTTATGTATGAAATAGAGGATGGCCAAATATTCTATAGGACAACATGCTTGGAGGGTTCATGCGAGTGTTGTGGTGGCTTGCAACGAATGCTAGTATGTCAACATATGGAAAGCACATATGAGGTGGGACAAAAACTAGTAGAGTTCGGGAAGTATAAAACAGTGGCATATGATACAAAACATGGGTTTGAAGCAAAA
>VDFB02190140.1:0-12726 GCA_007258455.2 Sequoia sempervirens
AATATTTTCATCATTAGTTAGAATCCCTTCAATTAATTCAATTAATTTGAGTGGAATATAAGGCATTGCATTCAATGCAACTATGACATATTTTTAACAACCTAATTATGATGCAATCATGAGATATTTTCAACAAGGGAATGAGCTAGGACGATAGATTTGGAGAAACGTTATCAAACATATGGAATCCGATTGCAGCATATGAAAAGTAGAAAATCCTCATGGGTCAAACGAATGTTAAGGACTCTGTAATATTTGATTATCCAACAAATAGCATGGTTATGTACCACAGTAAAAAATGATAGTCAGTGCACTTGTTGAATGTAGTGTGTTGAGACGTACCCAAAGTATAGACTCATATGATTTTGCTGATGACCACTTTGATAGAGTGTTTCCACTATATTATCCAATGCGTACTGTTGGTGTGCATTTTTGGGTGGATGCTGAATTAGTTAATGGGGCATTTGATACTAGAAAGAATAATATATAGTATTATTAGAAAGAAATGTGAATTTATAAGACAATTATAAATTCATTCAAATTCTTATAGTTAATGTTTATCATGGCAATCTTGGATATCTTTGAAAATGATAATTAATGTTAGTAAATTAAATATATCTTTGAAGTTACTTCTTTCTAATAAATTTATCAATAATCTCTTAAATTATTACTATTGTGAATTTCTTAAAGTATTATAAACAACACCTAAAAAATCTATCAATGTTTGATAGTTACATATATTTATAATCTTTTTAGACAAGCTTGATATGTATTTCAATGGCTTTGAAAAGTATAAATATATGGTGTTTGGTCAATAAGACTATAAATATCTATATATATTGATGACACCTCAAATATTATTCATAGTTTATTCAAGAATGTATATATTTAAATTGATTAATTTAATTAAATGTTCCTTTGTCATTTTATCTAAATAAATTATTTGAATAAATTATTTATCAGTCATTTGTCATTTTCTCCATTTTGAATAATTTAAAATAAATTATTTATGCACCTCCACCTCGGGCTATCAAAGATGCCTCACTATAACTCTCTATCATAACATTTATTTCATGTCATAGTTTGCATGTCCCTCGCTATGGCAGATGTCCCCGTGATAAATCGGGCTGTCATGATTCCTCCAAGAATAGCATATTCTTGGTGCATCACTCCTAGACTCACACATTGATCTTGAATCCTTCTAGATCTCACCGGGTCCATTTTAGTTGTCTATAAAAGCAACCTTCCTTCTCCATTTCAACTTAACAGCTACTTTTCTCCAACTACCTCTACAATTCTGCGTGTATTTACACTGTAAGTTAGATCTCGGCTACAAATCTGAGGAATATTTACAAAAAGAGGAGAAATAGGGAGAGCAAGAGAAGTGATTCAAGTCCAAGCATTGGGAGTATTTTGATTTGATGTTTTATTTCCCAAGTTTATTGTTTCTTGTTTAGATGTGGTTTAATAGCTTAGTAGGGTGTTGTCTATGCTATTTTATTTCTAACCCCATCTCACATTGGTGAACCCGACGTGAATCTTACAATTTTGCAGAGAAATTGGTTTGTTTTCTTGTTTGTTTTTGTTGTTTTGCAGGTTACAACCAAGAATTCATACGAAATCTCGTCATCTTATTTTGAGCACAGAAAATTGGGCGCATGGAATCTTTAGAAACTATTATCTAGGTTTTATAGGCCTTGTTCTTAGCTTTCCAGAACTTCAAACGGTTTAAAATTTTATTAAGATTTGAGAAAGTTATGGCTGTTTTAGTATTTGTTATTTTTTAATCTAACTTTTAAAACCCACATTTTCTTTTGCCTATAACATTTTTTTTGTGCAGAATCTTGGAAAAATACTTTTTGGGTTTTGAAGCTTTGATTTTTAGCTTTCCATGGATTCAAACGATTTAAAATTTTGTTAAGTTTTGAGAAATTTATCGTTGTTTTAATTTGTTGTTGTCATTAAACTTTTCTTTTGAGTTACTAATCTCTTGTTTTCAGCATGTGGCATAGCTTGGAGGGAGTCTAAAAAAATTGTTTCTATAGAAACAAAAATCGAGTTTTTTTCATTTCTTTAGGCATAATCAATTTTGTTTGTTTTCAACAACAATAAATTGCATTTACACTCATGAGGATAAAATGAACATGTCACTCATTTGTCTTAAAGAACAACAAATTGTACTTTACACTCATGAGGATAAAATAATAATTTGTATGTCACTCATTTGGTCTTAAAATGAACAACAAATTGCATTTACACTCATGAGGATAAAATGAACCACAATTTGCATGTCACTCATTTGATCTTAAAATGAACAACAAATTGCATATTTTATTCATGGGGGTTAAAATGAACAAAAAATCTGCATGAATCACTCATTGGGCCTAAAATTTACAATTACAACTTGCATTTTCATGTCATTGGGCTAAAATAAACACAAGCATGCATTGAAATTCATATGGTTAAAATGAACTTGCATTCTCATGACACGAGTTTAAAATGAACTTTGTTTTTCATATTTCAAGTTAAACTTTTAAAAAGAACAAAGTGTCTTGTGTGTCCTCCTCACATTATCATTTGGTAATTAAAATTTACAAGTGTCTTCAAATTTTGTCACCTTGATGCAATAATCGAAGTATCCTCTCCCCTTGCGCATTCATGCGATCTTGGGTGTAAGAGAAATGGTTATTGCCTCTAGAACTTGGGTCTGTTCTGGTGGGAAAAAATACTCACCCCAGGACGACTCAAACCGGTAGCAACCTGAACTCGAGGGACTTCCAGCTGGTATATAAAAGTGAATTCTTGGGGAAAACCCAAGAATCACGCGTATGGTTTCGATGAGATGGATCCAAAAGGGGACTCTCGCCGCATGGATCATGCCCTATGAATGAAATGCCCTTACTAAGCACCTATTGTTTTAGAGGCCAACCATTTCTCAGCCGTTCTTGGTATAGTGCAGGGTACAATATCATGTCCGAAGACACTCACTATTGATCCCCTTGAGTAGAGATAGCAATTCTTGGGAAGTGACTACCCAAGAATCCAAGGTTGGTGTGCCCAAATTATGTTAATGAGCCATGGAGGGGAGCCAGTGCCACCAAACTTCTAAGCTATCCGCTCTCGAGAAGGAAAGGTGTTTAGCACCAATCCGGGGTATATCGGTGGGCTATATCAAGTATACAAACCCTTGGCCTATTGACCTATTAGGATTGTGCTTGTCTCATGTGCATTTGCATACACCAAAACATTGTGCTTGTCAAGTGCTTGCTGGATTTTCAAACATTGCTCACTACATTTACACTTCTGGACAAAACATTCAACCTTTGACAAATCAGATTTGCTCTCAATAGATTCAAAAAATTAATTTTAACAAACTGTGACGCAACTGTTAAAACACATTCGCTGAATTGAAACGCATTTGCAAATTTCTGAGACGCAATCGCTTTGTTAAACCGCATTTTCCACTCAAAACACCACATCTGCATGCGTCGCGACGCATCCGAACTTTTAAGAACCGCATTTTCCATACGCTGTCGCATTTGTTAATTCTGGAACCGCATTCGCTTAAACTAAAATGCATCCGCCATACTGTGACACATTTATTGCCTCAAACGATGCATTTTCCTGATAGAAACAAAACCCTGATGCAAACCAAAATCTGAGTCTAAACATTGTCAGCCTGCTGTCAAACAATTCTTCCAAGAGGTCTCTGTCAGAAACCAACTTTCGAATTGCTCAAAATCTTCATTTTTTGCC
Source organism: Sequoia sempervirens (assembly GCA_007258455.2). Taxonomy (NCBI): domain Eukaryota; kingdom Viridiplantae; phylum Streptophyta; class Pinopsida; order Cupressales; family Cupressaceae; genus Sequoia; species Sequoia sempervirens. The sequence goes on from VDFB02190140.1 coordinate 3,757, forward strand.
CATTAGTTTGCATTTTTTTATCATAGGCTTAATCTTTCAAATTTTACTTTTATCCATTAGGTTCATAATCATCATTTTAGCATTAGCTTGACCTTAGGTTTTCATTTTTGCATACTTTGGATTAGGCCAACCTTATCACAATTTTCAAAATCATTGCTTTCGAAACTAGGTTATCTTGGACTTCGTCATTCACTTCTATCTTCAATCATTGTCACTTTTTGTGAGGCTTTCCAACTCAGCAGTCTAGCTAGGAAAACTCACTAGTCCTTTTGACTTTGTCACCTTGTCATTTTCAATAAGTCCTTTGGTAACTAAAATCAAACACAAAGATTAAGCTTAGAGTGCTTAGGTACCCCTTTCTCCAAATTGCATTCTAGTTTATATCTTGCATACTTTATTCCCAAAAAATACAAAAACATTATTCATCCTAGTTGTTATTTTGAACCTAGACTTTGCATTAGTTGCATCTTTAGTCGACATAATCATCTTAGTCCTTATTTTTCTCTTTGTCATCATTGTCATCCTAGTCATAATCGTCACTTTCACTTTTTGACATTACGCATTTCCTTAGGTACACATTATCATCTCGTTGCATTGTCATCCATTATCACACAAAAAGACAAAAACATAGACTAGTGTCATACTTGGATTGTCATCATCTTCATTTGAGCAATCTCTTTGATGGTGGAAATAAGACTTCAAAGAAAGAAAAGACAAATGGCAGACTTTGGACAAGACTTTGACAACAACACCAACATCAACACCAATTCCAATGACTGGATCTTTGATGACCCATTTGGCAATTTGAATGCACAATCTTCCATGAACATGTCAACTTCTTTTCAAAATCCACTTTTTGAACAATTCATACAAAGAGACCAAAATGGACAAGTCTATGCTGAAAACTTAGAGGCAACAACCCAAAATCCTGAAGTCGCTTCGTTTGTTGAAGACTTGGTCTTGAACGATCCTGAACGATACCTCGCTATGCTCTTAGACCAAGGCACAAGATTACCAAAAGGATACCATACGACTTGCCTCTCCTAATAATACGACACAAAACACGACATACCAACATGACAAGAACAATACCTCAACCAATAACATTGTTGTTACTACACAAGTTGTCACTACCACTATTAATGCGACATCTAGTGGCACCATAAATCAAAACACCTCCTCTTCAACCAACACGACGTCTATGGGAGGAACATCTACTATGACTGTGCCTACAATGTCCACATCATCTTCACAAACAATAGGAGCTACCTTTTCACAGTCCATGCCTACAATGTCCACATCATCTTCACAAATGATAGGAGCCACCTTTGTGTCCACATCACTAGGCACTACCTCCTCAAATCCTATGTTTGGATCTTCATCTATGGCAATGGGGGCATCTTCATCACATCCTTATGGTGGAACCCCATTTAATCCCTTTGGATGAAACTCACGACACATTTTCATTCAAGGCCCTCAACACAACATTAACATATCATTGCAAACAAACATCCCACATGGACAAGGACACAATATGCATATACCGCATGGGCACTTTCAAGGACCTAACACTACCATACCACATAGACAATTCTTTCAACATGCACAAGGTACTCAAATGTCTCAACAAATGCATGCCTTTGCACATCAAACAAATCAGGGACCTCAAATACATACAAACATGGCAGGGTTACATATTCACACATACTCATCCTAGATTCATACTCAACAAAAAATTCCCACTCACAACTGGCAATATCAGTAAACACCTAATCAGAACACACCGTACTTTCAGGAAACCAATGATCCCATTGTACACACCTTGTTGGTAAAAGTGGATGACCTTCAAAAACAAATGGAAAATATGAAAACCTCTGACAAGAAGACACAAAGGCCATACAACTTATGTCCATATCCTTTTGATACAACTTTGTACATGCCACCATTTCCACATGGTTATGTGGCTCCAAACTTCAACAAATACAAGGGTAAAAAAAATCCACTTGACCACATCAGAGAGTTCGTGACAAGTTGTGTGGATATTGCTCATGAGCACACATATCTAATGTGATTGTTTCCTAAAAGCCTCGCAGAACTGGCCCTAGAATGGTTCTATACACTGCAACCCAGAATACAGCCATGGAAAGAACTTGCTGAAAAATTCTTGAAAAATTACACATACAACATTGACATAGACACCTCCATTACCAACTTATGCTAGCTCACACAAGAAGATTCAGGTGAAACCTTTTTACCATTCTTTCAAAAATGGAGGAGCCTAGTGAGTCGCTATCATTTAGACATACCTGAAAAGGAAAAAGTTGACATGTTTGTACAAATGTTATTAGGCCCACTAAAAAATGGCTTGTGTGTTCATTGTTGCACAACTTTTGCGGACCTAGTTGAATGGGGTGTCGAAGTTGAGCAAGCCCTCATAGCTGAAGGAAGACTAAAATATGGTCCCAAAAACACAAATGCAAACCCTCCTCCTACTGACAAAAATAAATTCTAGGTTAAGAACAAAAATGTCACCAACGATGGTGTAGTCGATGCTAAGGCTGTCAACGCTATGGGTCCTATGATTACCCTAAAAGGGACACAACCACGAACAACATAGATGATGACACAAACATATGCTGCTAATTCTATCCAGACAAATCAGAATAACCAAGGCAATCAAAACAATCAAAATCAAAGGCAACCTAGACAACCAAGACAATTCCCTAGTGGCCACACATACACCCCCTTGGGTGAGCCTATTGAAGAAGTTCTCAAGAAATGCCTTCAGAATGGTGTCATCACACTTGACAACCCCAAACCATATGACCCTGGGTAGTTTAAACCATCTTGGTGGGATGATAATGCATTTTGCAACTATCACTGAATAAAAGGACACAAAACCTCTTCCTGTAAATAGTTGAAAAACTTGGTACAAGACCTTATTGAAAAGCATATCATTGAAGTTGGTCGACCACAATTTGCTTCTAATTTGGATCACATAATACACAAAAACCCACTGTAGGATCATGGTTCTGGAAACCCTTCTACATCAAATACGGATAACAATAGTCGAGCCAACCATGTCCATATTGGATATGACTATTCTCGAGGACGTATCATACATTACATTAGAACAACTGATGAACATGTCTGCACAGTCACCATCAGAAAGGCCCCTAAATGCAATGTCACCACCCGCGCCAGAAAGGTCACCATAGCCGGCCCTCCTCCCCCTAGACAACCAAAGGTAACAATTGTTGGCTCGTCTACTTCGCAGCCACAGTCGTGTCCATAGGACAAGTAGTCCCAACCTAAAGGAAACTATAATCTTATTGACCATCTTGGAAAAACACCCGCACAAATCTCTATCCTTGAGTTGTTATGCATCTCGCCTACCCATAAGGCCATTCTAAATAAAACATTGCAAGAATCCTTTGTTCCCCAAGATATTGATGTCAGCCAATTCAAAGCCATGGTAGGATATCTCATGACTCCCCACCATATCACCTTTTCTGACCAAGACTATTCGTCATCCAAATCCAACCATAATGATGCCCTTCATATCAAAGTTCTTGTTCATAAACATAAGGTCAAACGAGTCTTAGTAGATGGCGGAGCAGGACTGAATATATGTTCCTTAAAATTGGTCAAGGCACTAGGCTTTTCTGATGCTTGTGTAGATGCCACAAGAAGCATTGTTATCAAGGAATATGATGATGAAGAACGTTCCTCTCGGGGTGTAATTACACTCCCAATCTGGATTGGGCTAGTCATTGTCAACACCACTTGTCAAGTTCTGGATTTGGACCTCCCATACAACATTTTACTCAGTCGACCTTGGATCCATGCACTGAAAGTCATCCCCTCCACGTATCACCAATGTTTGAAGTTTCCTTTTGAAGGCACTGAGATTACTATATATGGAGACCCTAATCCATTCCACTATTGTACCAACTTACAAGGTGTCTCAAAACGTCAAGTGCCTATCAATAGGGAAGCTCTGACATCCTTGTCTTCCAAATTCATTGACCCCTTAGCACTCGTGAAGTCTTCCACCTCTTCACCCATTGCATCGACTTCTTCTTCTTCAATCACCATGACCACTTCTATAACACCTACCTCTTCATTTATCACCCCAAGTGTCGACCTGAGCTTCCAAATTTAGGACCAAGGATGTCTAGAATACAAGCTAAATACAACCTATTGCATAACCACGATGCCCAAGTCTCCCCAGGTCTATGGAAAACCCTGCTTTAGAATACAGGAAAAAGAAATCTTCAGGGTTCCTCCAAATATAGTTTTCATAAAGTGGGGCGAAATGAGTCAAGAGGACACAAATGATATACTATCCTAGATTTATAAAGAACCACAAGATTTGACTCCCTTGCTAGTAGCAATATATGGAAAAGGATACAATATGATAAAAGCAAAAGGATATGATGGGAAAAGTGGTCTTGGAAAGGATAAGAATGGAAGGTGTGAGCCATTATCATTTTCAGAAAGACCAAAAAATCTTGGGTTAGGGTTAGGTCCATGAGAATATGGTGATCCAAGTACTAGTGTGCTTCCATGTGAGTTAGTGTATGCTTCAGATTATGTTGAGACAACTGAGGACACCTCCTCTAAAACTAACTCTCACAAATGGGAATTTGACTCTCAGCGATCCTTAAGTGACTACTACCTTGACGAATTATTCCTTGAACCTGGTTAGCCTACATTTGAAGAACGATTCTGGAAAATGTTCAAGATCGATACAACACCAAATGGTGCCAAGTCCAGATCACATCTTATTCCCATTTGTCCTAGCCTCGACGTACCTATCCGGTCACCCCAAATTGATGATCATCATGCTGAATCACTTGAACTATCACTTGCCATTACTAACCCTACCCCTGATGCTACTCCTTTTGTCCCTTACTTCGCTGGAGAGTATGAAACAAGTGAAGAAGAATACTGGATAGAATCGGACATAGAGCCAGATGATGACAATTTCATTTTCAATGTCCCGGTGTCCATTTACATGCTTTCCACGTCATCTCCTCAATTTGCAAATGCTAATAATGGAATATCTTTAGTTTACCCTGACTTAATTGACTGGAACCAGCAAGGCCCACCAATAATGGACACTTTTCAAAATGATGAGGCTCTAGTAGAATTTATAGGGCTACGTGAAGGCATTCCAAATGGGGATCACAAAGCTGGATTTACCATTGACTTGGATTGTGTTGCTTATTTTGGGGAGACTACGCAATCCTCTAGTAGAAAATTTTAAAAAAAATAACACATCTCTAGGTGAAAACCGAAAGGCACCTTCTGACGGAAAAATAGTAAAAATAAAGGACGTATGCAAGGGTGAAAACCTCATTGAGGCACCCAAGGGTGGAGGATTGGAATTTCTCCTTGTAGACAGAGAAAAATCAGCAATGCTTGTCGAGGACACCACATAGCGGTTAATATAGCTGGGAGGACCCCAAAAAATGGTTCTCTTTGTGGCATTGATTGGTGACAAACAAGACTTCCAAAAGTGTAAGGATGAAACAGATGGCAGAGTTGGGTCAGTTGTGCTCAACCTTGCAGAACCATGCATCCAAACAAAGGCATGCACTGGGTTTGCTGGGTGGTGACTCAAGTTGTTGGTTGGGTTTTCTGGGATAGTTAGACTGTGAATGGTGCTCCAGCACTCATCTCTGTAGAATTTAGTGCACGGGTTCAAAAGAACATACCAAGAATGATTTTCTTCTTAGAACAATTAATCATTGTGGACCTTACTCTTGGATATAGAGATGTTGTCCATATGGATAGTTTCTCTAGTTATAATAAGATATGTATTTCCCTTGAAGACCAACACAAAGCGCTTTTACATGCCCTTGGGGTACATACTGTTGGACTGTAATGTCGTTTGGTCTTAAAAATGCAGGCGCTACATATCAAAGGCAAATGACAACAATATTCCACAACATGATACGCAAATTAATGGAGGACTATGTGGATGATCTTTTGGAAAATTCATTGAAAAGAAAAGACCATCTTTTAGTATTAGACAAAGTTTTCAGGAGGCGAGAAGAATATAAGGTCCGGTTGAACCCAAAAAAGTGTGTTTTTGGTGTAACATCAGGCAAGTTATTGGGATACATAGTCTCCCGTAGAGGCATTGAAGTTGATCCCTCTAAATTCAGAGTTATATTGGATATGCCTCCTCCTAAGGGAATCAGTGACCTAAGAGGTAGGCTTCAATCTATTAGATGATTCATTGCTCAACTCACAGATAGGTTCCAACCATTCCAGTATCTTCTACGCAAAGGGATCCCATTTGTGTGGATAGATAAATTCTAGGAGACATTTAACTAGATCAAACAATACTTATTGTCACCCCCAGTTCTCATGCCTCCTATCCAAGGAAAACCATTAATTATGTACATCTCTACAACTACTTCGGCACTGGGGGCATTACTAGCACATAATGACTATGAAGAAAAAGAAAGATCCATATATTATATCAGTAAAACACTGGTGGGGTATGAGCTAAATTACACACCCATTGAACGTGCTTGTTTGGAAGTTGTATTCGTAGCCCAAAAATTAAGGCATTACATGTTAAACCATAAGACATACTTGGTAGCCAAGATCGATCCCTTGAAGTACCTCTTGAGTCAAGCAACATTGACAGGACATTTAGAAAAATGGGTCACGATCCTTAGTGAATATGATATTCAATATGCCGAGAGAAAATCCATCAAAGGATAGGTAATAGAAAACTAGCTCGCAGATGCACCAATACCAGATAATCATCCTCTTACAACAGATTTTCTAGATGAGTCTGTATTTCACGCGGGATCCCAACAACCTTGGCAATTATACTTTGATGGATCTCATACTAATCATGGATCAGGAGCTGGAATATTATTCATTACTCCACAAGGAGACTCCATCCCAAGGTCATTCCGCATTGCATTTTCATGCACTAATAACATGGCAGAGTATGAAGCACTAATTATAGGACTCTGAATGGCTATCAAGTGGAAAATCAGGAGTTTGCAGGTCCTTAGAAATTCTCAGTTAATTATAAACCAAGTCAATAATGAGTATGAAACTAAAGATGAGAAGCTAATGCCTTATAAATGGATGGTTGGCAGTTTTGTAACATATTGTCACAGGCTATCCTTTGAATTGATTCCAAGAACATAGAATAAGGCTGTTGACGCTATGGCAACAATTGGATCTTTGCTTGATATTCCCAACAATGTCCCACAATTTGAGTTTTTGGTTGAGCAGTTATTGGTTCCTGCTTATGATGTCCCCGAATCAAAAATGGTCTGTGAGCTTGTTGGTTCTAGTTCCCCCTGGTATAAAGAAATTTTTGACTACCTTCATTCGCATATCCTTCCTCAAAACATTTCCAATAACCAAATAAAGTCCTTTATACACAAAGTAGCACGTTATACAATCATCAATGACACCCTTTACCGCCGTAGCTTTGACAATACCCTTCTCTGTTATATCGACACTAATGAAGCAAAATCAACCTTATAAGAAGTACATGAGGGTATATGTGGGTCCCATTCAAGTGGCCCGACCTTAGCTAAAAATATTACGAGACTTGGGTACTATTGGCCGACACTAGAAAAGGATGCATTGGAATTTGTAAGAACATGTCGCCATTGTCAGATTCACAGTGATTTGATTCATGCTCCAACACAAGAGTTGAGGCCAATCGCTTCTCCTTGGCCTTTCACACAATGGGGACTTGATCTCGTGGGAAATATTCACCCTACATCCTCCAATGGACACGAATTCATTATCATTTCCACTGAGTATTTTACTAAGTGGATCGAGGCCATTCCACTCACTTACATTACCGACAAACAAATCTCCAAATTCATCCTTAATTATATCATTTGTCAGTATGGCATTCCACAATCCATCATCACGGATAATGGTCGTCCCTTCAAAAACCATGAAGTCCATAAATTATGTCAACGTTTCCATATTAGCCACCACTTTTCCATGCCATATTACCCACAAGGAAACGGTCAAGCTGAGGCATTTAATAAAACCATTATCAAACTTCTTAAAAAGACTATCAATGACGCTGGTCGTGACTGGCACATCCAACTCAACCCTGCTTTGTGGGCATACCGCACGAGCATTCGTACTCCCACTGGTGCCACTCCTTTTTCCCTTATCTTTGGAGCCGAAGCCATCTTGCCCATGGAGGTCAAAATTCCATCTTTGCGAGTCTCCATGAAAGGCCTCATCACTGATGAAGAATATAGACAATCAAGACTACATGAGTTAGAAATGCTAGATGAACGCAGACACAATGCATTGAATCATTTATGAGCATACCAAAATTGTCTTTGCAGAAGTTATAACAAAAGGGTGATGACTTGGAAGTTTGACATTGGCAACCTAGTTCTAATGCAGAATCCCAAGAATTAGTCAGGTAGGGAGAAGCCAAAATTTTTTTGAGCCAAATTGGCTGGGACCTTACGTCATCATAGCATCATTTGGTTCCGGAGCATATCAGTTAGCTACTCCCGAAGGTGAACAGTTGACGGAGCCAATCAACAGTTTACATTTGCGCAAATTCTATGCATAGCATCAGAAAGCCTACCCAAAAACTAATTAAAAAATACAAAAAAAATGAAAAATAAAAAAAATTGTCACCTTGATGAAAACCTGGAAAACAACATCCTGGTGACACCAAAAAAAAATGATGAATAAAATGACAAAAATAAAGAGAAATAATTCGTCCAATAGTGAAAACCTGGTAAACAGGTGCTTTGGATAAGTATCATGGTGAAAACCTGGAAAACAGGTGCCATGTGTATTCAGTCATTGTTGTGCCATCTATTGTCACTCTATCTGCCTTTGTCCCTAATAAACATACTCTTTTCTAACATTTTTCATAACACTTCACCCTAACATCATGACATTTTCATCCATGGCTAACAATGGTTGAAATTAAGT
>VDFB02190142.1:0-12786 GCA_007258455.2 Sequoia sempervirens
CGGTAGTGAAGAAATGTGGATGAGGTTGAGGATTTATGTAGGAATTTTGAATGTCAGAATCACATTTTTTCCTCAACAAAAGAAATTTGGCTATCTACTCTTACCAAACTCAAGGTAATATACAAAGGTTTTCTACCTTCTAAGTGAGTTGTAAGAGCATTGTAGATAAGACATTTTTGGCCTTGTATAGACTTGTAGAGGCTTGCAATATCAATTTTGGTTAAAGTACTATTTACATAGCATTAGTTTGGGGAATCTCTATCTCAGGTAGTGTATTAATATAGAAATCATACAGTAAGGGGGAGTTCATATAGTTTTTTGGGTTGTTATAAATAGAAGATACTTTTCCCTTTGTCCTTGATGTCAAAGGGGGAGAGTGTGTTGATAATTTCCTTATCAATTGGGAGAGAAGAAAGGAGGAGAGAATACTTGTATATGTGTGTGTGTGTATGTGTGTGTGTGGCCATCAATGACAAAGGGGGAGATTTTGGCAATATGTGTTTTCATGGATGTCAACTTGAGGTCATGTTTGTATAGTATATTTGTATAGAAGTTGAATAAGTCAAAGATAAATTGTTGATGAGATAATGAAAGATTTGATAGATACGGTTTGATAAAGATGGACTTGGGGTCAACATATTTGAGTCAAGTTAGTCTGGAAGACCTAACAGATGATTAAGGTGACATAATGATAGTTTGGAAGCATAGTATGAACATGGATAAGATTGAAATACACATTTTTGAAGGGTTTCTCCATGATCAAAGGAGTTAGAAGAAAATTAAACTATGCTTTTGCTTTTACTTGTGTTATTGAGAGAAGAGCTTTAAGGAAAAATATATATATTTATCTAAGTCTGCGATCATTATTTTCGGTTTGTATTCATCCACATTGCATGATATAGTTGTGAAGTTCTGGAGTTAAGTTTATCATTTAGTAAAGAGGTTATTTCTAGGATTTCATGTCATAAACATTTCTACTGCAAGAGTTAGAAGTGACTATTCTTTAGGTTGCATTAAAGGAGAGTTTCAAGTCCCAAAAGTTTACCAGAATGCTCTACATTCCTTTAGAGTAGTGCATATAGTTATCTTGACTTGGGGATATGTTCAAAGATGTGTATGGGTTTATTCATATGTGTTTTAGATGTTTTGGCTAATTGTAATGCAATACCCTTAGTGTTGATGTGTCACAGTCAGTCTGAGATGCTTTGTTCTTGTATGTTCAATGGGTTTCTTCATTTGTGCCAACATATGATGGTAAAATTCTTCAAGAGAAGGTTATAAGGATATTTTTGATTTCCTACATTGTTCACATCTTGGTTTGCATGATTGTTTTTTTTTTCTCCCCAATGGTGTAAAGATGAACAGTTTGCAGTTTTTGTGCCATTGATGTTGTTTGGTCCAACAATCTAGTTTCCTTTATTTGTAGTTGATCTTGATTAGTTAATTTTTCCTTGAAGGATGTTTTGTGATGCTTTTAGGCCCTATTATACCATGTGTTGTGATCTAAAAATTATTTTACTTCATAATGTATATGTTTGGAGCTGACCTATGTGGTATCATATTTTTCATCTAAAGGTCATCTTGGAGCTGACCTAATTGGGTTTCAAGTTGTTGTAGAGAGTATTTATAGAAGAAAAATAATTTGTGAATTTATTTGAGGATATATTATGTGATATGTTGAATATGAAGTTTACAAAGTTATTATGATGGTTTAATTGTGTGAAAAAGGGATTGTAACATCAACAAATGTTAGATGCTTCTTTTATAGCAGTTCATGTTCATGTTTTCATTATAATTTTCATCCTACTATCAAGTATTCAGTCTCTTCAACAAGTCCTTGGGTAGCGAGCCTTAAAAAAATATTATATTTTTGTAAGCAGTGAGCTTCATATATTGTGAGTTTAACTCACCGTGGTTTTTCCCTCATTGGGTTTTCCATGTAAAAATTTTGGTGTCCTTGTGTGGTGCATGTTTTCCTTTCTATTATTTTTTAGCTAATATGATTTGATGTTTAAGCTATAAATTTATTTTTTTTAAATATTAAGAAGATCCTAATTCACCCCCCTCTTAGTCTCTAGGTGTGTTCAACAGTCTGTAGGGAAATTTTGGTTCTAGTTCTATTGACCCATAATGAAAACTTGGCATGCAAGTGCCAATATTTTGGATTATTATCTAGTAGTTTCTTAATGACACTTATCAATTTTTTATAAGTTGACTCTATGACTCCATTATCATGGGGTAATAATTTGATGAATATTTCAAAATAAATTTAAGATCAAAATCCCATTGCACAAATTGAACTGATGAAAAAGAGGGACCATTATCACATACAAGAGCAAATCACATTCCAGACTTGGTCTTTAGGTGATCCTCTAAAAATTTGATTACCACATCTATCATAATTCATTGGCAAGCAATTGCTTCAGACAATCTCATGTAATAATTTGTCGCTACCAAAATAAAACTATTTCCTACATATGAGTGGGTCTATATCACCCCTATAAAATCCAAGGCCCATTGGGTGAAAGGATGTACCTAATATATGGGTTGTAATGGCATAGGTGAATTTATTTCATTTCTAGCTCATGTTTGACATATATGTCAAGTCTTAATGCGTTGAAAATCATTTTTGAATGGTGTGGGGCAAGAATACCTTGCCCTTAATATTTGGTGACTAGTTGCTTCAACCGAACCATGGCTAGTGCCAAATTTATAATGAAACTCTATTAGAAATAAAACAATAACTTCTTTATCTAGGAATCTTAAGTAAATACCCTGATAATTTCTTTTGTACAATATTTTTTCTTTCACCATATATGCTTGACTTTTGATTCTTTAAGCTCATCTCTGAGTTGCATTCGTATTGTCTAGGCACTTATTTTGCAACAAGTAATGGATAATATCTTTATACCATATTTTTGATGTGATATCCTTTTGTGTATAATGCTAAAACATCAATTATTTATCTACTCCAACCAATGTTTCTGATAATCCTTGGCATCTTACCAGCTTCATGGGTTGAATTTCCATGTCAAACCTTTATAGAATGACCATCAATTTTCCTTGTTTTTCCCTAATCTTATTTTCCATTAGCATGGATTTGACTTCCACAACAAGAACTATGGCTATCACTTTACTCCTTAAGATGTGTCTTAACTTCACAAATTTTACTAGAGAAAATGACTATTTCTCTATTAGGATATCTAACTTTAGCATTTTTGAATGGGGAACTCATGAAAGCCATTGGCCTTTCATCACTATTTTCTCCCTTCTGATTTAGAACACTAGAACAAGAATATTTTGAAGCAAAATTATAAATATTGAAGGGCTTAGTATAATATAGATTGGCCAACACAAGTGCACTAGTTACGACTTCTTTAATTTCTTGAAAAGCCTTCTTTGATTATATAGTCCACTCAATCTTTATTTCCTTCAGCATATCATTTAAGGGACTCATGACTTCTATAAATCTACTAATGAATTTCCTCAAAAAATTAATCTTTATAAAGAAAGATTTGAGTTCCTTCTTACTATTTGGTAGTGGAAACTTCAAAATGGAATCAATCCTATTATGTCTATGGGGATACCTTTCTCAAAAATTATATGACTACATAAGAGTGAATTTGCACCCCTTACACAAATTCCCCTTTCACACTCCCTCACCTTAGAAAATCAAATCCGAAGGAAAAATTCCACATCATCCAATTGCCTTCCATCAACTTGGCATCTATCCTTTGTGTCAATGAGAGAATATTTATCAGGGATGCATGCACGGTGTGCAGATATTTGAGGATGAATTATAACATCCCTTTTTTATCAACCGACCCCAAAAATGGTAGATTCTTCCCATCCAACCTCCAAAAACATCCATTCTCATCTCATTTCATTCTCTAAGAAACAAATTCACACTCTCTTAGCATTTTGTCCACTTCACTTCACTCTCAAGCAACATTGCAACACTCCATTACAACAGCATTTGAAGCTTCATCAACTCCACATTGCAAGTGTGAAGAAAGACATAGAAGTATGGTACTAGAGTCTTGCGAGACCTCCCTTCACCAAAGTTATAGCTATGGTGACCTTTTGAAGTCCATAATCTCCTCCATTGGCTGGTGAGCTTTTGGGTGGAGGTGGTAACATTTCATTCCTCTCCTCTGTGATTTTATAGAAGTAGCATAATACTATTTGTAGTTTTTTTGTTCTCTCTTCTTTCCTTTATCATATATTTCTACTTCATTACTTTCTAGTTGTCCATGGAGGTGGAAACACCAAAATAGGGGTCTAACTAAGGCAGCCCCCTATACAACCCCAACAATTTTCCCTCTTTCTTGTGTCTAGGTGAACATATGTGTGGAGCTAGCTGGTGAACAAACACTTTTGTGAGATTATATTCAATACCCTAGCTTTCATCTATTTTTTTTTATCATCTTTTTATCTATTTCTCATATTTTATCATTCTATTTTTCCTGTCAAAACCAACTAGCTAGGTTGTCAACTAGTTTTTAGGTGGTTTATATTGTGTTTACTATTTTTTGACCGTATAGACACCAGTGTGTCTTAGAGATTCTAGTGTTCCTGAGAGATACTAGTGCACCACGTTGTCTTCCTAGAACCATGTTTCCATCCTCAGACAGAGAGTTGTCTGAGACATAGTATCAACTGCAAAAACTAGCTCACCTAGCCCAAACCTAAGTTCGGGATCAATAGAGTGGTAGAAGTACATTATAGTTCTCATCATTCATGATCCTTATCCCAAGGTATATTTTAGAGTGAGGTAAGTTAGGGTTGGCCTCTGCTCTTGGATCCCTATGAATTGGAGCCTTGATGTGGTTGATCCCCCTCTCTTACATTTTTTGTGAACCTGATGTGAACAAACATCTGCCCATTCATTGATGTTGAGACGTACATTGCGATCATTGTACCCCTGAGTGTTGTGAAGGTTTATGAGCATCACAACCCAGTCCACGACTTTTGGGTACATTGTTAGGAGAAGTGTTTGACACCTTCCAATGGAGAGGATGAAGGTCACTTCTGGTTTCTCTACAAGACTTTTTCCTAGATCTATCATTGGTCTTGCTACCCAAGAGTAGTTGTCAAGAGGTGAGGTAGGATTCTCTGATGAGATTGACCATGTGCCCACCCCTCCTGCATCTCCTATACCATCATTAGTAGATGAGCACGGAGCCGTTCACATTCCTTCAAAATATATCTCTACCCTTAGAAAATGGCTGGGTGACTTGGAGAATCACCTAGAAAAGGAACCAAAGTTGGTCTAAGCCATTAGGGTTATTAGCAAGATTAATGATATGGTGGGAAAAGACAAAAAAAGCATAGAAATCCTAGCTAGTCTCTCTAGGCTGACTGAAGCATGTGCCCTTCCAGAAAATGCTAACATTATACAAGGTACAACTCTCAAAGAACATGAGAGACAATTAGGAATGTTGATGCCTCCCACATCTATGTATATGGCTGACACAATCTCATTGATCAATGTCCCCTTTGCCTCTAAGAGATCTAAAACTATCAAAGTGAATAGAACAAACTTAGGTTTCAGTTTCACCCCTCCTTTCACCCCTAGTGGTGGAGGTTTTGGCGGGATGCCTGGTGGGATATCTGATAGTGGTGGTGGCTTCGACAATGAGGGTGGTTTTGGTACCTTCAAATTTGCAAAATTTGAAGTGCCCATATTGAAAAATTGGCCTTTGCACACTCAAAAGTGCACCTAAAAAATCTACCCAAGTGACCTACTTTGGAGGGTCACAATTTGAAGCCAGTTGATTCTCCTACCAAACCCCTTGGTGGACACATTTAATTGAAATATGTGAACATGCATGTCAGTCTTCACCTTCCCACAATGATTTTTAACAGTGTTTCAAAAAGAGAAGCTAGAAGGTTCTAGCACTGTTTTGTTGTTTACAAACTCTCTATCCTATGAGGTGGCCTCTTGTTCGAGCTGATATTTCACAATTGGATGGTTTTCAAGAAAAATGGAGTGTTTCTCTCCTTTCTCCCCACATTCATGTACTCCTTGGTCTGATTTCAGAACCTCATGATCTAATTTTCCTTTTTTTCAAGATCAAAAGCAAATGTAGTTTGCTCTGTTTTCACACCTGCATTTTCAGAACTATTCAAGGTGGTCTAGTTTGACCCTCAATATCTTGTGATGAATGATAATTCAAGGAAATCCCTCCTTCACACATATTCAATGTACCCAAATGACCTAGTGTCTCCAGTGGTAGCTACCTAGGAGATGATTTGATATTTTTTCAAAATGGAAACTAGGTGAGCTTTAATTAGTTTTGAATAGGTACAATCGTAGAGATGTTTTAGTAGGAAACTTTGACATTGAATATTTTTCACCTCGTGATCTATTTTTTTGAGCCATTTGTTTCACTCCATTCTTGGGTCAAATGTTTGCATGCTTGTAAATTTTCATGATTCCTCATGGTGGTTTGACTGCTTTTCCAAAGCGATTCCAAAGCCAACTTGACCAATTTTGACCACTGTTAAATATGCCAGAAAGCAAATTTTAATGACAACTCACTTCAAATTTTCATGCCAAGAGCATTCAAAAGTTATGTCAAGTGAATTTGAACATAAAATTTGTTTCAAAATGATTTTTTTTTTAGCCAGGCCAACATGGGGACCCAACATGCTTCACATAGTTATGAAATTGCATATTGAACAAGAGCTTGAAGATAACCAAATAATGGGGTCAACATATAGTGAATTTACTAGAAAATAAATAGTTGAAAAGGCCATGGAAATAAGTTCATTAGATAAGATTGATGTAGGAAATATTACTAAGAGGTAACAATTATGTGAGTGTGGCAAAGGTTAAAAGGAGTGGACATCAGGTGTAATTCCTTTGGGAACATTTAAGTATGGTGTGTCTCAACCTCCCCATTGAGAATAAATTTATATATGATAATACCCTATTCTTCAGAATGTGGTGTCATCAAAGTCATGAACCTTCATTGGTTGCATGGGATAGCTTTAAAATTCAGAATTCAAGACTCTTAAGAAAACATATTGAAGAGAAAAGTTTAACTATTGTTTGGGAATGATGGCAAGTAGAGATTGTCTACTAATAATAGTGACATACAAAATTTGGGGATGGATGGGGAAGATTTATGGAGCCATTGACCTCAAGGGTGCCCATGGTGGTGATAAAATGAAATTGTGAAATAGAGCCTCAAGTAAAAGGAGCCAATTTTATCTTTTACAAGGATAAATATTTTATGCCTTCTGAAGAATGTAGCTCAAATAGTAATTTATATTATTCTTTGAATATGGTCATAATACATTTCATCTTGCTGGGAACATATGTTGACTACAATAGGGTTGGCATGCAATATGATTGGTTGAAGAAAGATAGGTGAATGAGGGAACACATCAGTATAAGGAGGCCGCTAGACAACTTGAGGTAGTGAATCAATTGTGTAGCCATGTTGAAGCCTACAGAGATATCCCCTTCTAAGGATTTATAGTTTTAATGTCCTTGTAAAGTGTCTTTGCAAAGAAAGTAGTTTGAAAGATGCTAAATTAACTCTAAGAGGGGAAAGGTTTGTCCTTCATGATTCAAAATCCTAGTCTATAGACCTCTCATATGAATCTCAAACATAACAGAGCATAATTGGAATGTTAGGTTTCATCATATCCTTCATACTAAACATAGGAACCACACTCACTAGGAAGCATAGAATTATAAGAAGATGACTGGATGATAGTAAATGAGAGCAAGCAAGGTTGTGCAAGGTGAATTGATGTAATGATTTCTTATGTTAACTTTCACTTAGGGATTGTCTTGCACATAGGAACAACAAGGGATTGACCCACAAAGTAGTGGCAATAGGTCTTGAGAAGGCTCATGGGGCCTTGTAAATTGGAGAAAGGTGTGGACAACCATCAAAGCATAGGGGATGGAGGAATTGTTGGATGTTGTGGTTGTGTTGCTGATATGTGGTTGTCATTGATGTCAACACTATTGGCCTTGAAGTCATTAGAAGCTGCATATGTTGAGGATATTGAGAAAATTGTAATGAAATAAGTTGCAGGTTGTTAGTGGTGAAGTGAAGTTCAATATGTCAGTTAGCTTAGTACATTGATGATCAGAGGTTGTCGATTAAAGGGTTTCTTTTCAAGTATATCTAGTTTATCCACATTAAGTTTCAGAGATCCGTCTGAAGATTTGATCGAGTTGTGAAGATTTGTATTGTGACAGTCATTCTATTTGTGGATGCCTTTCTGGTGATTCATGACATTTGTGGATGTTTCTATATTGTGCTCTATCTATGTTACACATCTGCATTGATCGTTGTTCTTGCGATTAGATATTTTCTCTTGCGTATTCATGTTTTTCATGTTCTTGGTTGATAGGGTGTTGTAGCATGTTGTGGATCTTTGAGGGATAATTTTTGAAGGTGGTTCATGTTTGATAATTTTATTTTGGGTCTTCACTATGTTGTGGCCAACCTTGGTTGATTCACATTAATAATTTTTAATGTTTTGGGCTGACAATTTTTATTTATTTTATTATTTTGTTGAGGCCAACATGTAGTGATGTAATTTTTTGTTGCAAATATATATAATTGATATTTTTATCATTTGAAGGCATGAGTGTGTGAAGTATGTGAGTTCTATGTGCGAATAATATTTAGATTATTTAAAGGAAGAAGCAGACTGTGAAGAAGAGTGAGAAGAGTGTGAAGAAGTGTTCATGTGCTTAATTGAAACTATAATCAGGAATTTGCAAATGCTATTTCCTCAGTTCAAATCTTGTGGATGTATTCCATATCTTTTGTAAGAATAGTGTGTCTTCCATTGGGTAGTAAGCCTTGTTGTATTTGAGCAGTGAGCTCTAGGCAGTGCGCCTAAATGCATGTGCATTCCCCATTCATATTTCTTTATACTTTTAACATGTTATAATCTTGTGGACTAACCCCTTGACTCAGGGTTTTTCCCCAATAGGTTTCCAACATAAAAATCTTGGTGTTATGAGTGTTTCTCGATGTGTTATTGATCTATTCTTTCATGGTTATTGATTAAATATGATAACAAGGTTAATAAGTTTGATAAGTTTAAATTTTCAGACAATTGATTCACCCCTCTCTTAGTTTTCTACCCTTGTATTTCCAATAGGGAAATTCATTAAGAATTATTTTCACCGGAGTTGAGTGGGTCGCACTCAAGGTGGATTAAACTCATCAAAATCTTTAAATGGCTACATCATTGACAGGGCATGTGAACTAATTTAAAAAAGGGCCTAGATAAATGTGGTTTCATGAAATGCTATGTTGCACAGGGGCACCATCCATTGAGATTTTGTGGGGAGCATCATTCTGTAGATGCTAGATGTATGGGGCAACCATTGCACAAGGACATGACTGTCAATGCATGCAGTGAGAATGCATCAAAATTGTTTGAGGAAATTTTCTTTTGAAGCTGCTACCCAATTTCTATTTGGATTAAGCTCAAGTTGATTATGAGGAAAAATGACAGGGAATGCATGATTCATTATATGCTAGACCGAATGTTGTTGGGCGAGCCTTCCTACATAGGGCTTCAATGTAAAGAAGATAGAACTGTATGTTGATTATTGGAACCTTGGATCTATCATGGTTCAAGCATGAGATGCAACTATAGAAACACCAAAGATAGAAGAGATAAGGGAAAGTCAAAGAAAATCAATGGAGGATAGAGAAAACACTAATGCATCTATACAGTATCCTACTAGCCCGTAAGAGGAAGGGATGATATTGGCATTAAGGCACATGGAAGTGAGGAAGATAGGTATAAATATTTTTTTTAAAGCTTTAATTTTTGTTTTCCTATGAGTCCAAGTAAATAAATGTTATCGTCATCTAGAGTAGTGGGTGCGTTGGGATTGGAAGGAAGGCCATGGTGGGACCAAGTAATATTTTTTAAATTTTCTAAACTTTTAAAGTATTTTCTCGAGCGTATAGTTTTAAAGCTCTCCATTTTAAAGTATAAAATTTTAATATAGAGTGGGAGGTAAAAGCACAGGTAAATAATTTAAATGGCCCTATAGGAATTTTAAAATTCCTTCGAAGTTAAAGTGCTAGCAAAATAAAAATAGAAGGTATGCATAGGTGAAATTTTATAGAGTGAATAAAATATTCATTGTATGAAATGTTTTTTTTCTGGTAGAAGAGCTTTTCACAGAGGGCATTGTTTTCACACAACAGGGTGAAAAATGAAAGTGTAGGTGAAGTATTTTGCAGGTAAAGATATTTTTAAATTGAAGAATAGAGAGGAATGATTAATCTTCAAGGAAGATAATATTTTTTCTATTGAAGAGCAACAAGTGCAAGAAGCGTGAATCAGAATACAGATTAGGGTTTCTCTTCAGGCGGTGGGTAGTTATTCATCAACGATCTTGAGTTTGCCAAGTGTCTTCTTCTAATGTACATTTAGGGTTTCTTTATCCTTTAGTGTAATTTTGGGATTCATTGTAAAGAGTGAGTTGTTCTATAATTGTTCATAGAAAAACATTGTAATACATATCTCAGAGTTAAGTCTTAGGTTTTGATTTTGTCAATACGTCTATAATTTTGATAGCAATACTAGCATAATAACACTAAATGGTGCAAATTGAGGCCATTTTCTCTCCTATGTACTGGTTTTATAAGCTATGAATAATATAATCAATAGTTATTTTATTTGTCTCCATTGAATTCTAGTGGATGTTTAGTTTTTTTCATGCTTATTGATTCAAGGAATTGATGTAAATGCTTGAGTGAGGCTACTAGTTTATGTTAAACTGAGTGATAGGATTCTAATAAGAAGTTATGGTTGAGATGTTATGTTGAAATATTGTAATACAATATCTTCAAAGCTTAGATGATATTGTGTATTGAATTGTTATCAAGTTATACAGGTATTGAAGTTGACTCTATTCCAAGGATGAGGCACTAATCTAAGTGTGATATTCTTGTTTCATTCTATTGATTACTTCAACAAAAAATCACAAATTTAAATCAAATTACTTATCAATCTCAGTTTTTTTGTGTGTAATTTAATGCTATACACATCTCATGTTTGAATTAGACACTGTCATGAAGGTCAGCCAAACCTTTACAGTACTATGTCTTTTAAACTATTTGAGGAGAATCATTTATTTACAGTGTATTTGATACTTTGGTACACAAGTATCTCTAAATACACTATTGAGGAGACCCACCTTGGTTTAATAGAGCCAAAAGTGAAAAAGATTTCAGTATTTTTGATTGAATGTTGTTTGCTGGCCAATTCCATGTCTGAGTCTGAATATGAGAAAGTGGCTATTCTCTAGGACACATTACATCTGTTGATTTGGGAACAAATAGATTGGTGACTCTACTAGGGAGAATAAGAGAAATATATGATAGAAGATCATCTAGCCTTAAGATTCATTGAAGTTTCAAAATAGTTTGTAACCAGAGATTGGAAATTATGGAATCATGGGTGCTGCCACAATACTGTGTCTCACTTTTGGGATGTGCTGATTTTTTCCTAAAATCGTTGTTTTTAGAAAAACTAACGATTTAAGTCTTGAGAGGCTCCATCTAAAGGGTTTTAATTGAAGAGGGAGAGATAAGACCCCCTTAGATAAAACCCCCTTGGATAGAAACCCTATAGTATTAAATCATACCCACAATAGAGTCTCCTTCAGAACTATCAAAATGTTGGCAAAAAACAACTTTTTCTTTACCTTTTGAGGTATTAAATAACATCATTTAAAAATTATATTTTTAAAGATTGTAGCCCTTGAAACTAGCATTCCAACAAGTATAGGTTTGATATATTTTCATTTTATCATGTATTTAATTTTCAATTTTTACTAAACATAGGTTTTTCTCTAAACATCAAGCTCTTTGCTGTGCAAAGGTGGAAAAATAGTAAACCATTGTAAAATAATTTCAAAAAATACCCATTCCCTAGATATTGATTTCCTTGTTTCACCTAAAAAAGAAAAATTGGATTTCAATATATACACAAAAAGTTAGGGTTGCAATGACACACAATACATGTCTAAATTATAGTTACAGTTGACTTCAAAAAATTCAATTTGAAAAAAAATGAAAACAAAAAAATTATGAGAAAATATCCTTCCCCTAGATATTGATGTTGAGAATTCATATTCCAAAAATTAGAATTTAACTTTATAAAAAAAAGTTATGTTGTACGACACAAACGTTACTTTCTGAAAATGTTGGTTTCTGTCTAAAACCAGCTACTAAAGGAGATGTTGAAAGATTCATGATTTATTTCAAAAAAATTGAAAAAAAAAATATTTAGAATCTACACATAAATTTCCACAAATCACTAGTTCACATCATCTTCAAATTCTTTATGGTTTAGCTGCTATAGGTCTCAAAAGATGAAGATTCAATTAAAAATATTGATGTAAATGTCCATCTTGGGAAAAAGGTGAAACACAGTATTGTGATTTCACCCTCATATTTTCCCATCTGAGTCACCAACAGATTGGCTACTTTGTTGGGGAGAAGTGAATTATTTAGTTAATTCTTTCCTAGAATCTCCAATGCAAATTTGTTGAAGTCCATTTGGAAAGAGTCAAAAGGAATGAATGACTGGTTCAGATGTTGAAGAAGTTCTAGATCTACAAATTGATTTGTAGCAGCCCCAAAATCAAAAGATTGTGAAGAGACTCTGCTGGGAGAACTTATAAAATTTATTTGCATCGATAAGATATCCTTGTTTCAAAGGTTTTCCTCTTGTTGAAGAGGTGGTGACTCTACTCTACAATTTATACACATGAAG
>VDFB02190143.1:0-49195 GCA_007258455.2 Sequoia sempervirens
ACGACAAGCATCTCAATCTTCTCACGAGGCGGCCTAGCGAGAGGCCGTCTCCCTTGCCGCGTAGGATCCGACTGTGCACCGGGCCTATCCTGAGTTGACCCCCCACCTCTCCCTTGAAACTCCCTCATATCAAAATAATTTGGGATTTGGTTCAATACAAACTCACTGTATAGTTTCCTAAGAAAATATTGGGGGACTTGACAATTATTGCACGGTGGGTAATCAAAGACCATATACCATATTTCATAAAAGCGGTTCTTAATCTCTTGGTGGTGGCACCAATGAATAGGAAACCTCTTTGTATTGAGGGTAAGATTTTGATTTGTTTTAGGGTCAGTGAATAGAGAGAAAAAATCACCTTTAGTAATTTTTAAATCTTTTACTTGTTTATATGATAATTTGTCTGCATAATATGCCCTGGCTGTCTGCCTCCTATCTTGCCATCCATATATTTGTTGGGTGATTGCATCTACATTTTTTAACATGTCTTTCAATGAATTTGCTAGAAGCATTCCTTCTGTGGTTGAAGCATTTGGATGACTCAACCTACTGATAAGATCCTCAAGTTGTTTTCTATTGTTCTCAATTTCACTCCTAAAATTTTCTTGAGTGCCAGGAGGGAATTGAGAGAATGGTGGGGGAGGTTGATTTTGTTGAGGATTTACCTCCTCTTCTTGTTGAGGATTTGTAGGATTTCCTATAGATTTAAAAAAAAAAATCAAATCTAACCTAAAACAAACAAAATCAATTTCAAACTAACAAATTCAAAACAAATAGTTTAAACAATACTTACCTCCTGCATCTCTTCATTGTTGTGGCGCCATATTTGTAGACAAAATCCAACTGTTCTTGATGAAATTTGCAGAAGCCCTTCCTCCTAGAACGCGAGCGTGAAAGTGAGTTTTTGGCCACGAGCAGAGCTGAGAAATAGTGAAAAGCAAATGATACACATTTCACTTTTTTTCTTTTCTTTTAAAAGCACATAACGTGCTCGCGTTATAACACGAGCGCGTTATGTGTTTCCAATTTTTTTTCCCATTTGGCCACAAAAGTGCGACCAACTTCATGCACCTGCCCACATATAAAGTTCATATCAAACTTAGGATGTATACACCATGAAAATTTGGACTAGCATTGCTGAAATTCCATTCTTTAGTAATTAAATATATATTATCTAATATTCAAATGAGATAAAAGCATGCAAAATTTTTTACATATATTATTGTTAAGGTTTAATAATCCAACTCAAAAAATGAAAACATGATTATACATTCATTTTAATTACAACCACTAAATCCAACCAAGGAATAAATTTTTATTGATAATATTCTAAAAATCAAAATCATAGTTACTATAATAGATGGATATTCCATTATGTCTTTGTATTTAGGTTTATATTTGGAACATATAACTCATTGAATAGAATGAAGAGCCATTAAAAAGAGCATATATAGATTAATGCAACAAAATACAAAGTAGGTTGGCAAGGAGTGGGGTAGCATTTATACCACCTCTAGCTGGATATTAAAAATGTATTTCTATTTCTATATCTTAAAGATGCAAATTCATTATATTTTTTGTAATCATAGACAGTTAAAGTCTACCTATTAGTAAAACAATCAAAGCAATCTTGTAGCTACACATAAAAGAAATTATGCCATTGTTTATATTTATTGATTGATTAATGTTTGATTGTATTCCCAAAGATAACTTCTAAGCTAACTTGGGTGATGGAAATTTGTTAATGGGATTTATATTTAGCATTAGTATTCTCATATTTGCATCTCTCTCATTGTTGTTTAATATAGTGGTAAATAAGTTTATTTTAGCTAATTATTATATTCAATCTAGATTTGTTAGGCTACATGTTGAAAAAATTATAACTTTCATGTAGGATGGTGTACATGCACTTTGATCTCTTTTTGCAATGCACTTTAAAATCCCTAGAATGAATATGCATCCTACATGTTTTAGAATTTGAGATCTTATAGTGTATGCTATTGATTATCTCATTCAAAAATTCTACCACAAACATTAAATTTGGTTCACAATAAATTAACTTCCACCTCAATTGAAGTGAAGGATGCAATAAGATCCTAAAAATAACACCGAGAAAGAAAATAAGAAAATTTAAATAAAAAAAAATTGGATAGAAAGAATTTTCCTCTCACCTCGGGTGAGGGAAGCAATGTAGTTCAAAGTTAGGGCTAGAGTTCAAAAAGAGTTAGGGTTATGACATAATTAGAGTTAGGGTTCAATCAAGGTTCAATTAGGCTTAAGATTTAAGTATGGCCAGGGTTAAGGTTAGGGTTGGGGTTAGGGTTCAATTACTGCAATGAGTTAATGTTAGGGTCAAGGTTCAATTAGAGTTATGATTCAATTAGGGTTATGATAAAATTAGAGTTAGGATTTAATCAGGGTTAGGGTTCAATTAGAGTTGGGGAGGATTAGGGTTTAATTAGTTTTAGAATTAGGGTTCAATTAGGTTAGGGTTAGGGTTAGGGTTAGTTTAGGGTTCAATTTGGGTTGGGATTTAATAAGTGTTAAGGTTATGATTCAAATAAAGTTATGGTTAGGGCTTCATTATGGTCAACATTTAATTAAGGTCATGGTTAGAGTTCAATTAGGGTTACTATTAACTAAGGGTTAGGGTTAGGGTTCAATTAGTGTTAAATTTGGGTTAGGGATTGACTAGGATTACAATTAAATAAAGGTTCAATTAGGGTTAAGGTTAAGATTAGGGTTCAAGTAGGATTAGGGTTAGGGATAAGGTTCAATTAGGGTAAGGTTTAATGTTAGGTTTTCAATTAGAGTTATGTAGGGTTATAATACAATTAGGTTTAGGGTTCGATTAAGGTTAGGATTTAATTATAGTTAGGGTTAAATTGACATTCAATTAGGTTTAGGATTCAATTAGAGCTAGGGTTAGGATTAGAGTTTAACCAGTGTTAGATTTAGGGTTTAATTAGGTTAGGGTTAGGGTTAGGGATAGGGTTTATTTAGGGTTAGGATTAGGGTTCAAATATGGTTATCACATAAATATTTTCGTTAGTACTAAGATTAGGGTTAAATTAAGGTTAGGTTTCAATTATAGTTAGGGTTAGGGTTAAGGTTAAGGTTCACTTTGAATTAGGGTTAGGGTTTAATAAGGGTTAAGGTTAGGGTTAAATTAAATTTAGGGTTAGGATTCAATCAAGGTTAGGGTTAGGGTTCAATTAGAGTTATGGTTAGGATTGGAGTTCAATTAGAGTTAGCATTAGAGTTAATATTAGGGTTCAATTAGATTAGGATTAGGGTTAGGTTTTAATTAGGACCAAGGTTCAATTAGAGTTATAAAAGAGATATTCAAGTTAGGGTTAGGGTTAAATTATGATTAATATTCAAATACGATTAGGATTAGGGTTCAATTAGGGTTAGGGTTTAAGTTTAATTAAGGTTTAGGTTAATATTCGGTTAGGGTTAGGTTTAAATTAGGGTAAGGGTTTAATCACAGTTATTGTTAAAAGTTTAATTAGGGTTATCATTAGAATTAGAGCTAGAGTTATAAATATAATTATGAATAGGGTTAGGGCTCAATTATGACTTAATTAGGGTTTTAAAATAAAGCTTGGGGTCATGGTTAGGGTTATGATTAAGTTTCAATTAGGGTTAGGGTTAGGGTTTAGGTTCAATTAGGGTTAGGGTTAATTTTAGGATGGGGTTAGGATTTAATTAAGGTTAGGATTAGGGTTCCATTAGGGTTTATATTTAATTAGGGTTAAGGTAAATAGTTAAGGTCAAGGTTTAGTTAGGGTAAGGGTTAAGATTAGGGTTAGGGTTAAATTAGGGTTATAGTTTAGCCATGGTAAGGATTAAGGTTTGGGTTAAGGTTCAATTAGGTTATGGTTAAGTTTAGGGTTAATTTTCTATAATAAATCTTGGGATTCGGGTTTAAGTTTGGGGTACAAAGATGATTAGGGTTAGGGTTATGGTTCAATTTAGGGTTATATTTTAATATATATTATAGTTATTCCAATAATAACACTATTTATGACCCTAACCCTAACTTAAAATCTATCTCTAACCCTAATTCTAAAGCTAATACTAATTTTAATTGTAACTTTAACCCTAACCCAATTTCTATCCCTAACCCTAAATCTAAATTAAACCTAACTCTAACACTAGTTATAACTTAATCCTAACCATAATCCAACCCTAAAACTAACACTGATTCTAACTCTAACCCTTACTCTAATCCTAACCTTAATTCTTAAATTAGCTTAACTCTATGACTAATCCTAACCTCAACACTAAAATTGTTTCTAACCCCAACCCTAACTCTAAATCTATCTCTAACCCTAACCCTAAACCCAACCCAAATTATAAAACTAACACTATTCTAATTCTAACCTTGACCCTAACCTTATTTCTAACATAAGTTCCAAATCTAAACCTAAACCTAACTCTAACATTAATTGTAACTTTAACCCTAACCCTAACCATAATTCTAAGACTAACCCTAATTCTAACCTTAACCTCAACCCTAACCCTAACCCTAACCCTAATTGTAACCCTAACCCTAACACTAATCCCAATTCTAAGGTTTGTATTAGTAACCCTAACCTTAACCCTAACCCTAACACTAACCTTAACCCTAACCCAAATTCTATCTCTAATATTAACTCTAACCCTACCCCTAACTCTAACCCTGAGCCATATTCTATCTCTAACCCTAACCCTAATATTAGCTCTAACCCTAACCTTATCCCCAACCTTAACTCTAATTTAAACCCTAACCCTAACCCTAATATTATACCTAACCCTAACCTTATCCCCAAACCAAAATCTAATTCTAACCCTAACCCTAACCCTGTTATATCTCTAACCCTAACCCTAATCTTAACCCTAACTATAACCCAAACCCTAACACTAACCTTAACCTTAACCATAATCCTATCACTAACCCTAATTTTATCTCTAAATCTAACTTTAACCCTAAATCCAACCCATATTCTATCTTTAACCCTAACCCTAACCCTAATCCTAACCCTAATACTAACCCTAACCTTAACCCTCATCTTATCTCTAATCCTAACCCTAACCCTAATCCTAACCCTAACCTTTACCTTAACCCAAACCCTAACACTAAGCCTCACCCTAACTTTAACCATAACCCTATCACTAACCCTATCCCTAACCATAATTCTATCTCTAACCCTAACCCTAACTCTAATTCTATCTCTAACCCTAACTCTAACCTTAACCTTATTTTTATCTATAATTTTAACCCTAACCCTAATGTTATCCCATACCTAATGATTTCTAAGCCTAAGCCTAACCCTTATCCTAACCCTAACATTAACCCTTACTTTATCCCAAACCTTAACCCTTTAATCCTAACCCTAAACATAACCCTAATTCTATCTCTAACCCTAAACCTAATCTTAACCCTAACCCTAACTCTAACATTAACCCTAACCCTAACCTTAACCATAACCTTACTGCTAGCTCTAATTTTATCTCTAACCCTGTCCATAACCCTAATTCTATCTCTAAGCCTAATCCTATCCCTAACCCTAACTCTAACCCTAACCTTAGCCTTATTTCTATCTCTAACCTTAACCCTAAACCTAATTGTATCCCAAACCCCAACTCTACTTCTAACCTTAACCCTAACCCTGACCCTAGTGCTAACCCTAACCTTAACCATAAGCTTACCATTAACCTGAATTCTATCTCTAACCCTAACCCTAACCCTAACTATAATCCAAACCCAAACCTTAACCCTAACTATGATGTAAACCTTAATACTAACCCTAACCCTAACCTTAGCTATAACCATATAGCTAACCCTAATTTTATCTCTAACCCTAACCTTAATTTTATACTTAACCCTAACCCTATCCCTAATCCTAACCCTAACCCTAACCCTCACTCTTAACAAACCCCTAACCTTAGCTCTAACCCTAATCATAACCCTAACCCCAACCCCAACACCAATGCTAACCCTAATTCTAACCCTTATTGAATCTTAATTGAACCCTTACCCTAACCTAACCTTAATCCTAATCCTAGTTGAACTTGAAACCTAACCATAACCCTAATTAATTCTAACCCTATTTATAATCATATTTCCAACACTAACCCTAATTCTAACTATAACCTTAATTTAATCTTAATCCTAACCCTAACCCTAACTATAACCTAAACCATGACACTAACCCTAACCCTAACCCTAACCTTAACCATAACCCTATCGCTAACCATAATTTTATCTCTAACCCTAACCCTATTATATCAATAATCCTAAACCTATCCCTAATCTTAGCTCTAACCCTAATGTTAACCCTTACCCTACTTCTAACCCTAGCCCTAATCATAACCCTAACCCCAACCATAATGCTAAACCTAACTCTAACCCTAATTCTATCTCTAACCCTAATCCTAAACCTAACCCTAACTCTAATTCTAACCCCAACCCTAAGCCTAACCTTAATTCTATCTCTAACCATAAACCTAACCGTAATCATAATTCAAACCCTGACCCTAAACTTAAATCTAACCCTAATTTTATCTCTAAGCATGACCTAATTGTAATCCTAACCATAACCCTAATCCTCATTCTATCTCTAGCCCTAACATAAATTGTAATCCTAAACCTAACCCTAATCCCAACCCTAATCCTAATGCTAGCTCTAACCCTAATTCTATCTCTAACTCTAACCCTAATTCCACCTTAACCCTAACCCTTATCCTAACCCTACCTCTAGCCCTAATTTTATATCTAACCCTAACCATAACCCTAATTCATTTAATGTTTTACATGTTCTAACCCTAAACCTAAACCTAACCCTAACCCTAATCATAACTCTAACCCAACCCAAACGCAACCCTAAACCTAACTCTAACCCTTATTTTATCTCTAATTTTAGCCCTTTTTAATAATCCTAACCCTAACCCTAGCCTTAATTGTAACCCTATCCCTAACCATAACTCTTAATCTAACCCTAAACCTAACCTTAATTCTATTTCTAATCCTAACTCACCCTAACCCTAAACCTAACTCTAACCTTGATTCTAGATCTCTAACACTAATCGTAACTGCAATCTTAACCCTAACCCTAAACCTAACCCTAATCGAAATCCTAAACCTAACTTTAACCCTAACCCTAATTCCAACCCTAAATCTAACTCTAACCCTAATTCTATCTCTAAGCCTAACCCTAACTTTATCCCCAATCCCAACTCTAATTTTAACCCTAACCCTAACCGTAAACCTAATTCATTTAATGTTTTACATGTTGCACCATGAATGCTACTAGCATATATATATGAACATGAGAGATATCCTTCTCAAGGGGCCTATTGAACTACTATGTCAAAAATTGATTAAAATAATAGGTGGCTCAAGAAGGATATCTCTTGAAGTAATTATATGTTAAATATGTATTCTTTATGTATATATGTTTGTGATTGTTCTATAAAATTAGATTATCTTGGGAACCTATGTGCTTCGGGGTGTGTTTATTTTCAAACCTTATGGTTGGGAGGAAAAAATGCCTCCATTGATTGGATACAATTTATAATTACAATCTAGAGGGAAAATAAGTAAAATTTTCATAAGACAGTTTGTCAAATAAAACATTAGCATTAAATATGCTTTGTATTTTTATTTATTTTCTTATGTGTACATTTGAATACTTCAATATGAATTGTTAAGAGTTATGAAGGCTTGAAACTAAATGTTGTTATAGACTTGTATATTAAAAAATTATCTATTTCATTTTGGATTTTTCAACGCTTTCAAGTATTATGCTATAGGAAATTCTTATTAACCATTTAATTTGATGCATTATTATGTTGTTAGAATTTAATTTTAATCTTTGCATATCTCATATCATAGGCTTGACAATTTTTATTGATCTAATTTGATGATTCTAGTTCTATAGAATGACAATAAATTCATTACAACCAAAATTGGCACTAGGTTTATTTATGATTTTAATTTTATTTCTTATTTTATCAGTTTCTCTACCATCAACTTTATATTGATAATTCCAACTTGGATTTGCTATAAGCTATTTAATTTTTATTTTTTTTTAATTTTTTTTATAAGTGTTTCTAATCTGATTCATTGAATCTTAGAGACCTAGTTATAATAAATTCCAATGCCCCTATCACCTTAATTTTTAGTCATTGATTTCCTCCTTTAACTTTGAATAGAAGCAAAATGAAAAATATAAAGTGAATAAAAAGAAGTAATTTATATAATTTCTATCATAAAAGTACCATAAATGTTCCTCCCACATGAGAGAAAAAGAGAGACAATGGAGTCCCCCCATAAGATGTGATATCCTATAGTGCATGTTGATTCTCTATGAAGAATGCAAAATGTGGTCCATATGAATGTTGAGCAACATATCTCCTCTTGTGAAGAAATAGAACTATAAATATGTGCATGAAATCTTCCCATGTGAGAATATGAATGTAAGTCTCTAAATGTTGCATAGGAACGAAAGAAATATATGGGGTGACAATAGTATTGATTTGGCTATCATCTCTACCAAATTTGTAATTTGAGATCCACTAAACAAATCTATTATTCCTATCAAGCACTCATCCCAAGAAATTGCATCAAGAAGACAAATATGAATATCATATTATTTTGAATCATTGGAAATCATAGATGTAGAAAAACTCAATTATGAAGTAGTAGGAAATGTAAGAGATGTGATATCAACACAAGGTTTGAGAATCGATGTGAAGGAAAGAAATCCAAGGTTTAAATGACCAAACTGAATCTTCTTATGCATGCTAGATGTATCAATGCAACCTTCACTTAAAAAATCATCAAAATTGATAGAAGAAAATAAGGAAAAGGAGCATAGTATAGAATCATGATCAACCTATCAAATATAAATTATGTCTCTACTCTAAAATTCCTTATGATCACTAAATTTGGTATGAACTCAACCATTTTTTGTGGCACTATGTTTGATTTTATAAATAGAAAGGATTTTTCCTAACAAGGGAGGAACTTAAACTATATAATGATATCTCCTTCACCAATATCAATAGGACCTTTCCATAAATTTTCATATAGGTGTTATTACCAATGAGAATTGGCAGTAATGAACAAGGAAAAAATGAAGGAAATAGTTATCTTTATGCAACCATGCGATGTGAAGCTTTGAAATCAAGGAGATAGTTTTGTGTTATAAGATTTGTAGAAACAAATAATGTCATGCCATTTTTTTTTATCTATATCTAATTGTGATGGTGATGGTGAATGAGACGAGGAAGAGGTTCCATCATTCCTTGGGTATTTTGATAGGGTTCTTTAGAAGAAGATGCCTTAATTAATCATTTTTTTTTTTATAACATTGGTGTTCTTCGTGCCCAAGTTTCTTGCAATAAATACATGTGGGTGTTTCCCTAGAATTTTTCACTTTTAATGAGGAAGATGTATATGATCAAGCTTATGATTTTAGTCTCTTATCTAGATCCTTTTTTAATTCATTTTCCTTATTATTTGAATCTGTTTGATCAATAGAAACAATAGCTTGTGGTTTTTAGACTTTATAGTAACAATTTGAATTAACTTATCTCTCTTTCATGAGAGAGACGAAAAAATCAATAAGTGATGGAACAACAAATTTCATACAAAGAGAAATATTTGTAGCATGAAAACTAGAAATAAATAATAAATAATTTGGATCTATCTTTGATAAAAACACTTAAGACCAATTTTTCATCTTACTTTTCTATTCCATATTGTTCAAGTGGGAACCTTATTAAATTTAAATTTGTGAAGAAATTCTAGATTGTTTGAGATTTATTTAGAGCTCTTGATAATTTAACATTCAATCTTATGGCTCTTGAGTTTTTTGATCATGATAGTATGGTTTATTTAGCTCCAAGGAACATAGTATGATTTTTTTCACTAAAACCCATTTCTTTTGAGAGGGTGCTTACATATTTAGGGATTTGAAACAATTTTGGAGTTAAATAAATTTGACCCTCACAACCTAATAGATCTTGAAAAATAATGATAACCCTTCTATAAATATTTTAATAGAGTCAATAGATGTAATAATATTCATACAATATGTCATATATTCCAAAAATCGTGTAATTAAATGAGAATCCCTTGATTATATAGAAAAGGAGTAAAATGAGAAGATAGTTGTGGAATATAACCACTTTCCATGTGTATAGGGCATTTATCCTTGATGTGTTATATGCATAGGACAAGTTTGACTAAGGTGTCATGTTCACATGAGTTAGGTGTCTCAAAATGTGAGTACACATGTATCATCCACATGAGGTGAGGAAAAAAGTCAAAAATCCCTAAGTTAGGACTTAACTAGTATGAATAGAACTTTGACTAGGAAAAGCTAAATGCTAACTATTTTGGAAATGCTACTATTTACTACATGAACATATGGAGGATGTGTAGTTATTTTTGTCATCATATGTAATGAGTAATCAAATAAATTATGTATATGGATAGAGTATATATAAATATATTATTCTCTTTCTTTTATTATTTCATAAAATAATTTGACGTTTCCTAGATGACAATGCTATTAGGTGAGGTGTAACTACATTTCAAGATTATAAATACCATTGTCAGACTATGTGGTTTTCTTCCATTGATTTTTAAATAGATTTAAAATTTAGTCATCATACACTCTCACCCTACCCCTTTTGGGACCTCCATGACAAAAAAAGTGCTAGAATCTTAGATTTTTTCAAACAAACCATAAAATTAGTTATTTCAACAATATCATTTATGTGTTTATTTTCTATATTATAAATGGATTATATTAGAGTATTGTTACTTGTTGCAACAGTATATAAGTTATAGTTAATATTACTTGTTATTTGGGATAATGTTTAAGTGTTAATCATAATTTTTATATCATTTTTTGTATAGTAGATCAATATCAAACTAATTTTTTTCCTAAATGAAAAATTTATTGATGTTGTCATCCCAAAAGAGGGATTGTAAAATAATGTGATTTGTTATTTTTCATTTCAATCCTAAGTTTTCTCTAAAATTTTATTAGAAATTATATTTTTTTATGTTTGTATATATTTGTTTTCAATCATTTTTTGGTTAGTTATGTTATATTACATGTTATTCCCATGTACAAAATTTGAGCATGAAAACACTCCACCACCTATTTCTTTATTGAATGTTAGAATTTCTTCTTTGATGACTTCTAGTGATTCTCTATACTAGGGTTCTTCATGTATATAGGATACACTTCATGGAGGTCTACTTATTAGACATTTCACATCTATTCGTAGGCTCTCACCTTTCATATATTGATGACATTATTGAGGATATTTATTTTCTCTTTGATGCCAAATTGGATGAACTTACATCTACTTCTCTAGATTTATTTTCTCTGCCTCTACATTCTTACATCTAGTGACACACCTTATTGTTCTTGAATCCTATGATTCACATGAGTCATCATTTCTATTGATCACTTCTACATGGCTACTAACTTTAAGAGTTATTATGATTCCTATTTGGTACCTAATTTGATTCATCACCACTTTGTTATAGACCATTATTGACTTTATTGAGAAAAATTTGAAGACATCTTTGTACTCCCTCTTTTGGTGGGGCTCTCTTTGTCTCTCTTTAGGGGACCATTTTTGTGCATGGATACTTTACATGGCCTTTTTTTAGGGATCCATTTCTTGTTCTCTTTCTTATTTTAGGGGATATTTTATATTTAATTGTAATTAACATACTTATTAAACCATTCACTCTCACTTCATTCCATGTTTCCTTACTTTTATCTTCAACAATTATTACTAGGATTGTTAATCACACTTTGGCACGTTTGAACAAAAAATTGGAGATATTTGAGCATTTACTAGAGATCTTCATTTTTTAATATTTTATTCTACCCCTGAAGTGGGAATTCAATAGACTTTTAGATCAGGATTTCTTTCTTTTGAAAGGAAGGTACATCATTTTTTGCAAGGGACCTACTTCAACACTCGTTTTGAGACAATATATATTCACATTATTTATCTATTATGTGGAATTGTTAATCTTGCATGGAAATTAGGAGGATATTTTATTTAGGGGGATACTTAGTTATCCCTTCCTCCACATGAACTATACTTAAATGGGGCCTTTTCTCTCTTTTATGGGGGAGTTTTTTCCCATGGTTTTTCTCATTTTCCCTATTTATGAGAGATATTTATGTATATGGGTACCTCATTAGCTATAGTGGCTGGGATCCATATCCTTTTCTCCTAAGTTTCACTTATGGGGAGAATTGATGCAAAATTTTATTCATCTTGGATATGTTTTATTCTAAGTGTGATGTTGAGCTTATTTATTAATTTTACTTAGGATAATAAAATATTTAATTATTCCCTCCTAGGTAGCTACTAATGACATGGATATGTGCCTTAATTTGAGGTATGCAATTGCCATCAGTACCTCATCAATACTTGATTGATGCTAGTTAGGTGCCACATTTTCCTTAGTTAGATTGAGTCGGCTAACCTCTTGATTGGTATTGAATAAGATTTAATTCATATCTCTTAGAATTTTCATCTCCTTGGTTCATGCATCCAAGAGGCCTATGTATATGTATCTTCCTCTAGCTTTTTAAAATTCATATTACTATGATATTTCTTAATGCTATTTTATTTTTTAATAATTTTCATTTTTCTTCTTGTGAAACTAACTCAATTGTGTTGTTTTGATTTAACAATAATCTATATTTATAGTTTTGTATGCATTTACAATGTTCTAAGGGATTTAGAAAGAGAGAAACACCATAATATTTAAGGGAAAATTTAATGACTTTAAGGGAGCCTTAAATAAAATCTATAGAGCCAATGTGGAAAATGTGGAAGGGG
Organism: Sequoia sempervirens; assembly: GCA_007258455.2. Classification (NCBI taxonomy): domain Eukaryota; kingdom Viridiplantae; phylum Streptophyta; class Pinopsida; order Cupressales; family Cupressaceae; genus Sequoia; species Sequoia sempervirens. The sequence continues at coordinate 12,880 of VDFB02190143.1, forward strand.
TAGTTTAAAAAAAGTTTGTTTGTTTTCCTAGCTTGAGAGAATGTAGAATTGATTGTGATTGGACTATAAATAAAGAATAATAATGTTGGCTTGAAAAAAAATTGTTAAGAAAAATAAAAATGGAAACCCACATGAAGGAAAAGAAACACTCAACCCATTAGCCATAAAAAATACTCAACCCATGAACTCAAATGGGAAAATGAAGGAAAAAAAGAACATAATAGTAAAACTACAAAAAATGGTAATGCCCATGATGAAGCTAATGCCTATTATTAATTTTTGGTTGGAAAATATAGGTAATCACATGAATGACCTCATTTGAAACATATCCAAAAATAAGGAAGAATCACCAATCAAAAAGACCAATACATAATACAAAGATACCACAATTGCCACATGGATGAGGAGATAGTCATAGGTCTAAAAAGGAAACACATCACACAGGCTAAAGGAAGAGTCACTATTCTCATATTTTTGGATACTTTTTGGGTTAACTTCAAATAGATGTATTTTAGAGGGTCCCATACCATCATTAACCTACACCAATCCTTTCCACATTGCTATATACTAGGTTTGTGATAATTTCATGCTCAAATATCTTAGTTTCACTCCAAAGAGTTAAAACAACGTGAACCTAATGGTCTAGATGCTAAGTTAATTTAATTTTTTAAATCATAGAGGGAAGTTTGTAAAGTATTAAAAACATTGGATTTAATTTTCCCTTTCCTTAGGTGGGATCAATTTAAAACATCATTCTTGGATGGAGAGTGCAACTCCATTCATTAAGAAGGGACTACCTTTGAGGATGTTTCTTATATGCGAGAATAGGACATATTGTCATAAAGGAACTATTGGGTAATAACTAAATTTTATAATCTATACCATAAATTTGTTTCACCTAGTTCCCCACACCTTCCCTAGATAGCTAACAATTCACAAATTTTCCAAATAAGGCATAGATTTTGAGGAAATCCATTTGGATTCAATTTTTGTAATCAATAAGTCTATTGAAAGCTTCCTAATTTTCAACTGTCTATTTTACTAGTTGATTCATTCAAACCATCCTATCAAGTGGAAAAAAAAAATTCATTGATCACCACAAGCCTTGGCTCATCTGTTAGAATGTTTGGATCCCAAATTCACCATCTTTGTTGGCTAAAACCCCTACTTAAAGGTTGTTAAAGTATTGAATATCAATCACTCCTCATCATATGCATGATTATATACTTAAATGGCATTGACAACATCATTTTTATCTTAGTGATTGAAACACATACATACAATCAATTATGCTTTGTCTCTTGCGCACATGATACTTGTGCTTTAAATTATACTTATTTTTTGGACTAAGCTATATTTGAGTATAGCTGATGGTCAAATAGTTTTGACCCTATAATGAAACAATTACTAATGTTTCCCTTCAATATGAAGGGGTATTGGATGTCATTAATGAAAAATATTATGTTCCAAAGAGGTTTCCATTTTGGGTAGATTTTTAGATTTGGGATGTACGCAATCATCCACTACAATAGTAATAAGGTATAACCATTGGGTGGTAGAGGCACTTGAATTTTAATGTAAATACTAAGTAGCTATTGATATAATTGTTTTTAATTATTGAATAAAAATGAAACACATATATGCGAAGCTCTTTATTATAAAATACTATTAGAATTTTAATTACTTATAGAATATTTTAAGCTTCAAAATTCCCTCTAAACTTTTACAAGTGTGGTCTCATTTCCCAAATCAACATATGATTTGATTATGACCACAAATTATCTTTAAAATAGTAATATGTAGCATCAATAATAATTTAAGATCTTTTATGTAAAATATTTGTATACATGCTTTTATGCATCTTAAAGATATATAGTATATATACACTACTATTGCTTTTAAGTCACATTTTAGCATAACAATTTAATGAAACTTTGAAAAATCTTAATTTATAAATAACCTACCATTGATATCAAACTAAAAAGTAAATTATTTTTTTAGCTTAGGGGTATCAAAACATAAGTTTGAGCAGAAACAAATAATAACAACAATGTCCATTGGGCTTATTTATCTTATTAGGTTTTAGACTTTTTTATCTTCATATTTGCAATCAGTGATGTAGTTGGGATGTAGGAAAATATAGTTGTATTATGTTAATGCTTACCTAGAATTTAAACATCTATCTAATAGATGCCATTATGGCTTTTGCATATTTTCTTATTTTGTGATAAAAACAACCACTGCCAATTTATTTTCCTTGTCACTTTTTCCTTTATCTAGCATAAGAGCCACAAATAGTTGTTCTTATAAAGCCTTCATTGCATTGAACAATTTTATTGCTAAGTTCAAGGAGAATGTGCCAATGTGAAATTGTGTCATCATTGCAATATGTGAAAATATTGTTTAATTGGTGAAAATAAAAATTCATTCCTATTGATTTATTTTACTAAAAACATACAAATAAAAGTGGAGGGGTTGCTTTTAGTAGAAAATGAGAGAGCCACTAAAGATTGAAGATTCTAGCATTCCAAATTAGAAAAAAAATAAAAATGATAGTGATATTAGTTTTGTTGCATTAGATTTTTTGATTAGTTGGTATTACAGTAGAAACAAACAAAAAAATTATTTTTTATTGCTACAAAAGAAACCTAGAAAGAAGAAGTTGTTGTAATGTTTGTGTTTACATTTAAAATAAAAATGTTATATTTACATTTTTACTACAAGGCATGTAGTGTACACGTTTGTGAAAAGGAGAAATAATTCAAAACTTGTTAGATATTATGTAAGTAATCCTAAGATCTTAAGCCATTATGGATGTATTATGTGAAAAGGAGAAATAATTCAAAACTTGTTAGATATTATGTAAGTAAGTAATCCTAAGATCTTAAGCCATTATGGATGTATTATTATATTTTTTAATATTTGGACTCATTAGTAATTATTTTAGACAACCCCTTTAAAAAGAATATTTTTTTCTATATGTGGATCCCATTTTAAAGGATAGGGGAATATCCATTTACAAAGATATTTCCTAGGCTTTGTGTTGAGTTCATAAATTGTTGTGCACACTTCTTACATGATGGAAAATCGGATAGGGAACGTGGCATTTGACATGTTAATTCTTGTTTTGAAGGGGTCAACTTTAATTACTAGTGCATAGGATACAAACTTTATGGAAATTTAATTATTAATTAAAGTTAATTTATGAATAGTTTTTAATGAAGGTAGAATATTTGATTAGTCATGGTGTTGGCAAGAATAGTAGAGTGAAAAAATAAATAAGAAGATTGAAATTAAAGTTTGATATTGTATTTTTTTATATTTGAAATTTTAAATATCTCACAATTATGAAAATAGATGAATTTGGTGAAATTTTGTTAAATATTAAAGAAATAATGAAGCATAATGAAAAATGCTTAGAACAAATATATTCTTCTTAAGAATGAATAACTAATAAAAGTAAATAGAGATAGATTTAGTGGTTTCAAAGGAGAGGGAGGAATAATGGGGGGTAATAATTATAAAAGCCATGTTCAATATTTATTGTAATAAATTTGGACACAATGAATCATAATGTTGTATTTAGCATGATGAAATAAAAAAAGAGTGTTCATAATATTTTCAAAAAAAAAAATTCTTTAGATTAATGTGGTAGTAAAAATAAAAATAAAAAAATATTAAAATTGTTGAAAAAGTAATTAAACAACTTATATTTAATTATTTAAAATAGTTTTAAAAATGACTTCTTCTTTTTTATTCGTAATGATTTAATATATTAATATCAAAAGATTTTACATATCGTCTACTATGCAGGAAGATCCAAAATGTAGATATAGTCTGCCATAGCTTACCACACAACCACTATGAACAAAACATACACTAACACCCCCTAACCATTCATTTCCTTCAAACACACTTCCTACTAACTTCTAAATTAAATAGACTAAAACCCTAACAAAATGATGTTTAGAAATGTAATTACAGACTAACTATAACAAAGTAGCCCTAACCACCCAAGTGTTCGTTCTCATGTGTGAAGCCCCTAAAATTTGGAATCATGGTGACATTCAGAGCAATGGGAAGCTTCATAGCCTTCATCAGGAAACCCACACCAACAACAACCATTTGTTTGTGTTCAATTAGAGCCATCCCTTTGAGGTCGAGAATGAAGGGATCGTATTTATCTACTTCCATAGGAACATGAATCAAATGAAGGTCCCATGGGCATGGAACCCCCATTCTAGGCAAGGCAACATATAGGGTTTCCTCAAGCCCGACCAACAAATCTGCATTAAACATTTTCTTCATCAGAGCCTCCGCCACCTTCTTCTCCGACCTAATATCCAACACCACAACCAATAAACGCGAGGTGATATTTGTGCCCACATGAAAGGACTCTGCATCCATCATGAAATCTTTTCCCACCACCATCTTTGTTGCAGCCAGGATGAGAGAATCATGCTTCTTGAGCATCCACTTCAACCGCTAATCAGTGATAGGCCCTCAAAATGCCATTTACCCGAAATTACTATAGATAGCTAAATGGGGGTATATGCCCCAATACTCATCAGGATTTCCATTGACATGCGGACCAAAAATTTGGATTGCTCTTCCATTATTTTTAGATTCTTTTCCCAATGCTTCCTCATCGACTAATGCAAATTACCAGTGCTTTGAGGGATATAAACTTTCCTAAAGAAAACTGTAGCCAAAAGAAGCATGCAGAGTTGTAATGACTTGTCCTTACCATAATTTAACTCACTCCAGAATTAATGTGCCCTACAAAATCCAGCCCGTGATCAGTGATCGAGCTCCACTTCACATGTGAGAGTCTCTTCCAACCTTCACATTCTGATGTTGAAAATACTAGCAAGACGATGGATGAAAGCTTCGTATATCCCCTGATGATATCAACATTCATTTGTAAAGATTATGAATAAATGCTTTAATCAACACAAGCCCGCTGTCGAATGAACTCCACAACCTTTCCATGATGGCATCACACATGACCCCGTCATCTCAATCCCAAGTGTTAGACAGGCTTAGCCAGCATGTCACCCGACACCCAATATGAATATTTGACTATCTTACCCACATTTTATATTCCCTACACTTTTCGCAACCAACGGTGTGGAAAGCCGCCCACTCTACCACCCACATAAGATACTATGTTTGATTATCCTTTAGTTTCTTTGACGACTATGGCATCTTCCCCCTTGTTGGATAGGAGGTCTGCCTCAGTGTTACCTTCTTGCAAAATATGGTTTACCATTACCGATTCAAAACTGTCACTTATACTGAGAGCCACGTCAAGCTTAGCACAAGCTTCCAGTTGATCACCTTCTTGGAGCGTAACAAATTAATGACTAGTGTGGAATCTCCTTCAATCACCACCTTTCTTAGACCTAACTCCTTACATAGTCGAAGACCAAGGATCAGTGCTTGAAATTCAGGTGTGTTATTGGTGCCTGTTGGGAGAGGAGCCACCAATTTTACCAGAATTTTGTTGTTCTAGTCCCTTACAATACATCAAAATTTAGTTTAGTCCATCCCGTCTCAAGGGGGACCATCAAACCACACTTCTTTCCAACTTCGTCGAGGGAACCCCTTCCTCCATAGAAGGAGGCACCTTCAGACCTGGCCATGATCTCCTCATATTAGCATTCCATTATGTAAAGTTTAACTTCTTGGGATTCATATCTGAGACTCTCAAATTGATTAGTTCCACAATACATACTTCAATCTTGCTCAAAATTGATTGTAGTGGCAGTTCTTTTTCTTGAAAGATGTGCCTATTCAGCTCCTTCCATAATTCCCAAATGAGTATCGATGGACTACCAAACCAAAGGTAGAAAAACATTGCTTGCCGATGAGTAGAAAGCCAACTTTTTAGTAGCTCAAGTAAGGTGTTCGGTAACATTGTTTGCCACTGAAGTTTTGCTAGCAACTAATGCCAACAACTTTGCACAAAGGAGCAGTTCAAAAACAAGTGATCACCATCTTCTTCTTCTTGTTTACAAAGAGGGAACCAAGATGGGCCATTATATCCAATTTTCTTGAACCTATTAGCTATTAGGACTCTTCCTTGAACTATGAACCATGTGAAGATTCTAGTCTTCGGTAAGCAGACCTTATTCCAACATAGATTCAAAGGTAAATATGGGGCCACCTAATTTTTCTTTGTTAGGACTAAATAGCCATCTTTAGAATTATATTTCCCCTTTTCCGAAGTATTCCACCTAAGAATTTCCTCTCCTAATCTGATATTTATACTTCTACTTCTCATCATATCCTCGAACACCACAGTCAATCTCTCCTCAAGTTCTAAATATCAAATGCTACGCCATTGGTAGCATAGACAACCAAATTGGTTATTGACTACCAAATAGTCTCTTACCTTATCTCCCCATACCTACTTAGTATACCTTTTATATCTTTTGACCTCTGCTAAATCTCCTCTTTCTATCAGCTTCTAGCCACCTTCCCAAGAGTCCCCCCAAAAGGAGGAAGACTGACCATCTTTAATTTCCCAAGTTAGATGTTTAGATATCAAATCCCAACATCCCCTTATAAAATTCCATATTCTTAATCCACTCGGAAGAAACCTGGAAGTAAAGATACTATTCTCATTCTCATCTAAATATTTTTCTCATATAATTTTGACCCATTTAAGCTCTCATTTTGTGTGTAAAGCCCATACTAGCTTCCCCCCCAAAGCTTTGTTTTGCGGAATGAGATCCTTCAAACCAACACCATCTGCTTCTCTCTTATCACAAACCTTCTTTCATTTTATCAATAGGTATTTGTGTTGCTTTGAATTTCCTTGCTAGAAAAATCCTTCATTTTTTGATTTATGACCTTATTTGCACCTACTGATAGAGAAGGCATGAAATCATATCTGGTTGGTAAGGAAACAATAATTAATTTGAGCATAGTGAGCCTACTAGCCCACAACAACCAATGATTTTTCCAACCTTCCAATTTGATTTCCTCCTTGTCAACTAATGACTCCCATAACTTTCCTAGTTGTAACCCCTTTTCCAGAGGGAGTCCCAAATATTTATAGGGTAATTTCCCTTTTCTAAATTTCAAAATCCTTAGAATCTATGTTCCCCTACCAACATTGATGTTAAAGAATAATACCTCTAATTTGGCTTTGCTAACCTCCTTCCCTGAAGCCAAGGAGTATCTATCTAGAATGTTTTTAAAGTTTCTTGCTTCCCTTTCTTGAGAAACTACAAACAACATTGTGTCATCTGCAAACTATTGGTGGGTAACTTCAAGGATAGCGCTGGTGATTTGTGGACCCGAATCAACCTACTGGCCTTTGTGTTGCCAATGGCTCACCCAAGTGCCTCCACCATGATTACAAACAGAAAAGGATAAAGGGGGTCACCCTACCTTATTCCACGAGAGACATTGAAGAATCCTTGAGAGTTCCATTCAAGAGAACTGAATATCTGGGGCAAGTGATCCAACTGAAAATCCAACTAAGCCACTCCTTGGAGAAGCCAAAGGCCTCCATAACCTTGAACAAGAACCTCTAGTTCACCTTATCGTAGGAATTTATGAAATCAAGTTTGATCAACATAGCTAGTTTTTTAAACTCTTGAGTGGAATGTATGGCTTCTTGTGCTATGATGACACCATCCAATATAGATCTTCTTGGGACAAAACCAATCTATTCTTTTGAAATAATGTCTGGCAATACTTTTTTAATCGATTGACAACCACTTTTACCAAAAACCTTGTAAATCATATTGCACAAAGTGATTGGCCTGTACTCTTCCAAGTGCTCAGGATTTTCTTTTTTTGGGAGCAAAGCTACAAATGAGTTGTTGATTTCCTTTAATACTTTTCTAGAACTCCTTGAGTCTTCTACAACTTTAGTAATCTCCTTTCCCACAAAATCCCAACACTTCTGAAAGAACGCAATCAGGAACCCATCTGGTCTTGGTGTCCTTAATTTCTTGCCGGGTGAATTTATTGTTTAGCATTGCATTTTGAGCATCTAATACCAGATGTGGTATACCTCCCAAAAGTTCATTTTGAGCAGCCAGGTTAGAGCCATTCTAGTCATTGAGTAGATTATGAAAGAAATAAACTATGACCAATTTGATTTCATCAATGTTATCTATAACCATGCCATTAGTAGCTTTGAGGCACAAAATCCTGTTGATTTCCCTTCGAAGTTTTGTTGAATTGTGAATTTTTTTTATGTTTTTATCCCCTGCCTGCAACCACACCTCCCTAGATTTCTGCTGCCAAAAGGTTTCTTCTTTTGTCAAAAGGCCACTAAGTTATCCCAAAATTTCTTTCTCTTCTAAGAAACTTTGATTGTCCATACCCTCTTTTATTACTTTCTTCGATAGAGTTTGCAAAGCTTCCTCTGTTCTTCATTTTTCTTCAAAGATGCTCGTGAAACAAGCTTTGTTCCATTCTTTGAGGTTTTGTTTTATTTCCTTTAATTTAGAAACTATATTGAAAAATTTGACACCCCCTGGATTACATTCTATCCACTAGTGTTTGATGAGGTCCATAAAATTTAGTTCTTTGAACCACATATTTTTGAATTTAAAGGGACACCTCGCAGGTACCCTTTCACCAACAATCTCAAGGGCCATAGGAAAATGATCTTACCCAGACCCAAGTAAAATCTTGCAATCTAGAGTGAACAAAAAGGTGCATAAATCTCCCTTGAAGAAAAAATTGTCTAGCTTCTCTGCTATACTACTAAAACCTAACCTCCAGTTCGTCTAGGTGTGGTGACCATTACTCATTTGGTCCTTTAATAACATATTTCTTTCCATGAATTTCTCAAAATCTAACTGGGATTGTGTTTTCCTACTAACCCTACCTTTTTTGTCTTCCACTCTTAGAATTGCATGAAAATATCCTCTAATACTGCATGTTTCGAACCCCGGATTGTTATAGATTATATCTAACTCCCTCCAAACTTGTCTTTTTTGAATGCAATTTACTAGACCGTAGACATTGATAAGTAGAAAACATAAATTGGAGATAAGAATCCTTACCTTACAAGAAATCCAATGTCTATGAGCCTCAACTTCTTCAACTAGCATTGTCTGAGGTCGCCAAAGAATTAGGATCCCACCAGAAGATCCCTCAGCGTCAATACCTAGCATTTTCCATAGCCTCATTTTCTTTCCAAAATTTTCTTTTTCTTGCCCTTCTAATTTTATTTCCTATAACATGCATAGATCTACCTGAAAATTATCTAAATGATGCTAGATTAGGCATCATTGTTAGGGGCATTTAAGCCCCTAACATTCTAGGTTAAAAGTTTCATTGCTATTCAGGAAGGGCATGCACCTTCCATACTTTCAACATCTCATTAATTTTTAGCTGGATTTTCGCTTCCCCATCCTACTTAAGCTTTTCTTGATTGGGAATTCTTCCTCACTTCTTACAATCTCAACAATTTGGTGAGGTTTTTAGAGTGTCTTTTTGGAAATGGCTAGCTTTCTGGGCCCAAGATGTACAAGCTGAGATATCTTTTGTCTTTTGTCTTATTTTTGCATGTCCTCTTGCACCAGTTGGTCTAAATCCACCTCCTCCAGATTAGGGCCATTAATCCAACCATCGAGCAGATCAACTCCATCAATATTGGAAGACCCACTCTTAGCAGCTTTCACTAATTCAACCAGCTCATTGCCAACTTCCATGAGAGAGTTTAGATATTCTTATTTGATTTGGTTTCCTAAGAAAACATGCGCTTCCACCTTCTAACTAAGCTCCCTCCTTTATGTGTCAAGTGCATGCAGTGAGTCATCCAGTTCATTCAGCTTCGGGTTGGCTTCTGACCCACCACCCTCCATTTGACTTGATGATTTCATTGACTCTGCCTACTCCTAGTTGCTTTTAGCCTCCTAGTTAGAGGGTTGGGAAGAACTTCCATGGCTTGCCACTGTGGACTTCTCGTGACAACCAAAAATATTGACCAACAATCCAGCGGGATGGTAGTCTAGAGCTAGTGCTTGCATCCAGTTACCCCATTCTATGAAAATTTCTATTTCCCGCCAATACTAACTATTTGGATTATTTTCTATGCATACTCTTACAAAGGTGTTGATAACATCAGCTTCTAGCCACTCCTCTGCACAGATAAAGCTTCCCAGATGGTTTCCAATATCCTCTAGTATGCTCAGTGCTTGAAATTCCAAGGGGAGATTTGGCATTTGTACCATTCTTGGATTTTATCCATAGTATGCGGGATGGATCGAATCTCACAATCCATCTATGGATATAGAAATGATGATAATCCATTAACCAAGTTCCATTTTCATTTTCGGCTCTGATTGCCACTGAGGGTCAAATCACCACAAAGTACCCATTCATTAGAGCTTTGAATTCCATTTCTTCACCCCATTTTTCTTGCCACCATCTGATAAAATTGTTCCAATTAAGATTTATACCATACCATTTCACCAGGAGCCATAGCTACTCGAGACAAACCCTTTTCACTTTTAGCTTATCAAAATTTAGCACCATTGTCTCCCTGAAACAATTTCTTGCCCTACCTCCATTGTTTCGATTGTTATTGAGACCACCGGGTATGTGCAAGATCATGATGGGCCAAAAAGTGGCGATATGAAAAAAGTAGTGTTTTGCATTCACCAAAAAATGTGAAAATCCTGAGTTGACATGTTTTTTGGGTTGGGTGTCAATACATTGCTCCATAGAAATTCCTAAGCCAAAGTAATACAAATCGGATATCCAATTTGTGTCGGGTAATATATACCCAAAAAGTGGCCGCAACAGTCATTTTAAACTTGCAACCACAGTGTCTTAGACAACAACGGTGAGGGTATATCCGATATCGGATTTTAGCTGATATTTGATTTGTAAGGTGAGTTTTGGTTTTTTTTTTTGTTTTAATCAATTTTTTTTTAATTTTTGTATAATTTCAACTAGTTTTTTACGAATTTTTATTAAAAACTAGGGTTTTTTACAATAATTTCATTTATATTGTGTAATTTTAATTAGATTAATTAGTTTTGAACTTCAATTAGGTATTATGGCTGAGAATCAAAACCCACAAATTCCAAACTCTCCACCACCTATGCGCCCATCAATTGAACGGTTAATTGGTGAAAAATTGGAGCAATTGAGGGGCATTTGTGATGTTTATAAGACAATCCCTCGATTATCCCAAATGACAAACACATTTTGTAAAACTTTGTTTGAGTTGACGTTGATGCTATTTTTGTATATGGACATACACTTGATTATTGGATAATTTGATATATAGAAGTTGAGAATTGAAATAATTTGTTCCTCATGTGCATGTTTAAACTCTTCAAAAATTTAATCTTGAGGAATGGTTAAATATCAATGTACAATAACATAAAAGATAATGGTTATATTATATAATTCACAATAAAAAATAATGAATAATGGTTAAATTATATCATATATTGCTTAGTTATATTATGGTTATATTATATAGTTTAAACAACTTTGAAGACAAGAACAATGGTAAAGTTTAACATTTTAACTTTAAAGTTTAAATACACAAATGTTATTGTTTCACACTATATATTTGATATTGGATTATCATCATTACATATTGAAATTCAAAAAATATCATATATCCTTTATAGTCCATAGAAAATATTACTATTTTCTTCTCCTTCTCTCTCACAAATTCATGTTTTGTTTCATGTGGCATTTCTTAGAAAGTAGACTAATGATAATTATCATGTTATGGTGCAGGAGGATCCACATGCCTATCATGCCTCCAAGAGTCAAAGTTTGAGTTTTGTATTGTTTTGTGTTGTCTCATGTTAATAAGGTCATTTTATACCATTAATGATCATTTGGAGTCATTTTGGAAGTTTTTGGGTTGCTTGGGTAAAAGATGTAAAAAATTGTCAAATGTTATCAATGTTGTCAATGACAACTTTTCAATTGTAATGATTTTTTTTTGAAATGTTATTAAAATTTAGTTGGAGTTCGGTTGGAGGCTGAAAAATACTTGTAAGGGCATAAATAAATCTTGTAAACATGACCTCGGGGTTGGAGAAGTTGAAAATAAGAATTTGCATCTTTGAGGAAGAAGATTTTTGTGTTTTTCCAACGTCTTGTGCTGTTCTTTTACTTTTGTATAGTCTGTACGACCTTATTATTATTTTCACATGTGCGGTATGGTTAGATAATTGAGTTATGTTTCAAATTCCTTTGGTTTGGTCAAATTTTATGGAGATTTGAATAAGTTATGGTAATTATACCACTTGCAGCTTGGAAGTTGTTTTTTTCTACAACACATATGACCAAACTGACTATTCCAACACATCTAGATGGGTACGTTTAGGTTAGGAATGGTCCCTATTCACATCCAAATAGGTTGAAGCAGTCCGAGCTACATTCAACCAGCCAAATTCCTTAAGAGTCCAAAGTGCAAAAGGGAAACAATCTTTGACAGACTGTTACTTGGAAAACGTGATGCCTAAAAACATTTTGTATGAGGCTTCAAGATCGTGTTGGTCCCCTCTACAATAACCTCTCTCAATTTTTTCTATCTCGAAGGCCTTTCCTGTGGTGATGAGTTTTCAGTTGAGGGAAAAGTTGTCAAATGCAAGTAGTGTAAAGTTGCAAAGTGGTGCAACTTTTGTTCTACAAATCGTACGGCCAAACAGACTATTCCAACACGTTCAAATGGGTACGTTTACATTAGGGATGGTCCTCTTTTGCACTCAAATATGCCGAATAAATCTGAGCTACATTGGACCAACGATTTCCCTCAAGAGTCCAAAGTGTTAAAATACATCAATCTTTGAAGGGATATTTCTCGAAAACCGTGATGCTTACAAAATTTCCATCTAAGGCTATGTGATCATGTTGGGACCCTCTACAATAACCTCTTTCATTTTTTTTATCTCATAGGCATTTTTCTGTGGTGACGAGTTTTTTAGTTGAGGAAAAAGTTGTCAAATGCAAGTAGTGTAAAGTTGCAAAGTGGTGCAACTTTCATTTTGCAACTTGTACAACCAAATGGACTGTTCCAAAACATCTGGATGGGTACATTTAAGCTAGGGATGGTCCTATTTTGCATCCAAATACGCCGAATCACTTTGAGCTACATTGGATCGACGATTTCCCTTAAGAGTCCAAAGTGCAAAAGGGAAACAATCTTTGACGAGTTGTTACTCAGAAACCGTGATGCCTACAATTTTTTTTTTTGAGACTACGAGATCATGTTGGGCCCCTCTACAATAATCTCTCTTGGTTTTTGCTATTTCAGAGGCCTTTTCCCGTGGTGACGAGTTTTCAGTTGAGGGAAAAGTTGTCAAATGCATGCAGTGTAAAGTTGCAAAGTGGTGCAACTTTTATTCTACAACTCGTACGACCAAACAGACTATTCTAACACATCCGGATGGGTAGGTTCACACTAGGGATGGTCCTCTTTTGTACCCAAATATGCTGAATCACTTCGAGCTACATTGGACCGATGATTTCTCTTAAGAGTCTAAAGTGCTAAAAGACAACAATCTTTGAAGGGCTATTTCTCAGAAATTGTGATGCTTATAGACTTTTCGTCTAAGGCTATGGGATTTTGTTGGGACCCTCTACAATAACCTCTCTCAGTTTTTTCTATCTTGGGGGCGTTTTCCCGTGGTGACGAGTTTTTTAGTTGAGGAAAAAGTTGTCAAATGCAAGCAGTGTAAAGTTGCAAAGTGGTGCAACTTTCATTATGCAACTCATACAATCAAATAGACTGTTCCAACACGTCTGGATCATGGGTATGTTTATGCTAGGGATGGCCCTCTTTTGCACCCAAATATGCCAAATCACTCCGAGCTACATTGGACCAATGATTTCCCTTAAGAGTCTAAAGTGCTAAAATACAACAATCTTTGAAGGGCTATTTCTCAAAAACCGTGATGCTTACATAATCTTCGTCTAAGGCTATGGGATCATGTTGGGACCCTTTACAATAACCTCTCTCTGATTTTGCTATCTCAGAGGGGTTTTTCCATGGTGACGAGTTTTTAGTTGAGGAAAAAGTTGTCAAATGCAAGCAAAGTAAAGTTGCAAAGTGGTCCAACTTTCATTCTGCAACTTGCACAACCAAACAGACTATTCCACACATCCAGATGGATATGTTTACGCTAGGGATGGTCCTCTTTTGCACCCAAATATGCCGAATCACTCCGAGCTACATTAGACCAACGATTTCTCTCAAAAGTTCAAAGTGCTAAAAGACTTGACAATCTTTGAAGAGCTATTTCTTCGAAACCGTGAGAATCAAAGACTCTCCGTCTGAGGCTATGGGATTGTGTTGGGACCCTTTACAATAAATCTCTCAGTTTTTTCTATCTCGGAGGTATTTTCTTGTGGTGATGAGTTTTCAGTCGAGGAAAAAGTTGTCAAATGCAAGTAGTGTAAAGTTGCAAAGTGGTACAACTTTCATTCTACAACTCGTATGACTAAACGTACTGTTCAAACACGTCCATATGGGTATGTTTACACTATAGATGGTCCTCTTTTGCATCCAAATACACTGAATCACTTCGAGCTACATTGGACTAGCAATTTCCCTTAAGAGTCCAAAGTGCTAAAAGACAACAATATTTGAAGGGCTATTTCTCATAAATCGTGACGCTTACAGACTATCTGTCTGAGGCTATGAGATCGTGTTGGGACCCTCTACAATAACCTATGTTTTTTTTTTGATATCTCTTTAAGGCGTTTTCCCATGGTGACAATTTTTTTGTTGATGGAAAAAGGGTTAAATGGATGCGATGTAAAGGTGCAAAGGGGTTTAGGGTTCATTTTATTCCTCGTGAGTAAGTGTAAAAGTGATTCATTTACTCAAATACACTTAAGTCATGAACTAAACACATGAATACAAAGTATATGCATTAAAACATGTAGGTCATAAAGTATACATTAGAATACTCAAATATAGTTAAGTCATGAACTACACACATGAATACAAAGTATATGCATAAAACATCTAGGTCGTAAAGTATACATTGGAATACTCATAAGTGACAAAGTATACACACAAGTTGTAAAGTATACACTTGAATACGCGTAAAGTGTACACAATATGCATAATATTATCATTCAATAATTGCTATCAAATATAGGATTTACAAAATGCCACGTAGGCATACAACAAACGGCCCTAATACATAGTCATTTCCTAGTAGGGGAAGGAAATATAGCACACATTTCCTTTGTGGTCAACACAGTCTTCCACAAGAGTAGCATATTGATGTTTTGGATTGACAAGCACCTACACAAACCATTAAGGTAGTAGTTAAACTACATACAATAAAATAGATGCTTAGAATAACAAATCTATATTATTCTAAATGACCTAATTGATGATGAAATGGTAATGCAAACTATAAAAGATGCTTACAATAACAAATCTATATTATTGTAATTTGTCACATACCTCTCCCAAAGGATCAGAGCTGGCTATTATTGTAGCAGGTCCATAATCAATAGTGTTAGGAATATCAAAATATACTTCAAATGAGAAATCTATATTGTCACAATAGAAAAGATGATTAGAATAACAAATCTATATTATTCTAAACAACTTGAATGATGATGAATTGGTAATGAAAATTATAAAAGATGCTTAGAATAACAAATCTATATTATTCTAATTAGGTATGGTCCCCTTTCACACATGCAAGGTAGAGTAAAAGTACAATAAAAGAATCATATTAATCACATTATAGGATAGTCATATTAATCACAATAAGGCAAGGAGAGAAATATATGTGGCAGCCATCAAGAAAATTCAATGCCATATTGACAACGAAGTGAATCACATTGACAGAATGCATATTACCTTCTTAGGATAGTCAAGTTGCAATCATTAAATGAGGAGAATTCTTATGAAAAAGCATTGCAAGAGTATACAAAATATCAGTATTAAAGACACTTGCATTGCAAGAGTATACAAAATATCAATATTAAATAAAGAACACTAATGAACTTAAGCATAATGAGCCTAAGCATTGTACCTTCTATTCTTGATTATGCTATTCAAGTGTGCCTGAAGGGCCATCTCTTTGCTTAAGAGTATACAATATTGCTTCATGATCAACATTACTAAGTGTCCATAGTTTCTTCTTTGTCTTTGGTTTTGTGTGATGCTTCAACAACTTAACATTTGTTGCTATAACAAGGTGTGAATGCATGAGAATGCTTTTGTGTTTCTCGTAGTCTTCAAATGTAGGTATGCCATTCTTTCTAATCATTTATCTTTTCAACCAAGTTCCTGTAACCACAACCGATCCTGTAGGATACATGAACCCATCATCATCTTCCATCAGTTGTGTTAGCTTATGCTTTACTCACACACATTGATCCAACCAATAGTATGATCTCTCTTCATTCCCCTGTAGTACAACAACTACAAAAACATGTCCTAGTTGTAGTAGATCTGAAAGACAGTCGTAATCAATTGAACTTTCCATTGTGTCATTTGTCATGGATATTGTTTGAGATAAAGGAGTTAGATACTGTGGAACCCATGTATCCACCCACTCACTTGATTTGCATTGATCCCACTCGCACTAATACAATTATTGAAAAAACAAGCCAACTCTCGTGTCCAAATGGTCCATGTGCTTGCATATGAGCTTTGAAATGAATGCATCTTTGAAGAATCTTTGATTGTATGACAATCCAATCTGCCTCCCACTATACCCCCCTCAACCAACCAAAATAATCTACGCACTATTGAATCAAGTGTCCCTCCCTATGAAAATGTTGAACTACACCAATCAACAATAGAATGTGCATCACTGAATTTTTCTCTTGAAATCTTCAATTGCTCCTTAAATAGAGCTCTCTTTACACATGCACCTACTCCATCATGCTCCCCTTTCCCATGTCTAGCTTAAAAAAACTCCAAATATGAGGTACACCCCTCTCTATATGCATTCTACTCGACCAATAAAACATACGAGCATTCTTGAATTGAACTATGCAGTTATCTGACCAAATGAGATGTTGGCCCACTGCTATATCATGCTACTACAAGAACTCAAAAAAATTCTTGAAACAATGTTGGATATACTCAGACGAGTGAGATCTATCATCACTCATATAAAAATGATACTCTTTGATTATCTTTCAATCCTCTTCTATACTATTAGGCACATGTCTATATTTTATGTGGACACAAATAGCAATCTGAATGGAATTGTAATACTAAGATTGTACCTCATTTTGTGGATGCAATGTGTAGTTTTCTGCAAAATCAGCCACTGATATAATAGTTCCAATTGGAAAAGAGTCCTTACACATCTGAATTGTTGATCCAACCATTAAGACCTATGGCTATGCCTTGCATACTTGTAGAAAATATTGTCCTTAAAATCTGAAATAAAATCAACACTACATTCTTTTGTAACCAACTCGCATCTAGAACCTTCGCCTCAACTCTGCAAAGTATATTTGACTATCTCATATCTCTTTTTCTCAACAAGCTTCTTTCCAAATTCATGTTTGGAACCCTCATGAAAACATTGAACAAACTTTGAAAAACCACCACATTGTGAGCACTTCGCATTTAAACAATCATTTCTATAGAAAAGGCAACCATCATCTCTAGAACATAAAAATAGATCTAGGAAGTCCCTTGCTGATTTCAAAAGATGCATTGCACCACACTCCTGCAACATTTCATTAGTATGCAAAGTAGAATAGATATAGCATAATAGTTCATGGTACATTGAAAACTCCACATGGTATTTGCAACAAGTATTACGAATTTTAAGAGGCACACAATAAAATGGCTTCAAAACTTTAAAAGTCCTTTGTGAGATTTCCATATTTGGATGTGTTTCACTAATTTTTTTGAACAAAATTGTTTGGCTTGATTCCAAGAAATGTTTAGGATGTGGTGTATGGTCTCAATTGCCAATTCTTAACTTTAAAACATCCTTTGCATTGGGTGATACTATAGAGTTATCATGCCAAAATTGCTAAATTACCTACTTTACATTATCGGTTAGCTTCTTATCAACACATGGAAGCCTCTCAGCTAAAGCCCATGTATCATTTTGAAGAGGATCATCTATTATTTCTCTTCTAGCAAGTACTCTATCCAAAGTTTTATGATTTATATCAAAATCAATACAAGTTTCTCTCATAAAGCGAGCCTTTTTAATTTAATGGCTTACTAGGGTGGTTGTAATTGTAACACCCATCCATTTTGCTCATTTGATTGAACAGTGTTCCTCTATGTATGTTTTACTTTGTTAGCACTCTGATTGTGGAACTTAGTTACTTTTGATCGCTAACTGTTAAGCGATGTGAACATTATGTTTGATGTGATGATATTTTATTAAGATGTTATCTTTATGGCATGCTTCAGATTAGTTTAGCATATATGTGAATTAATTATGCTTTATGCTTTGATTATATCATTGATGTTAGATGCGTAAGTTAGCAATACTGTATTGGTGAAGGGGACGGGATCACATCACTCGCATGTGAGTGCCCTGTGGTTCCACGATTTCCTCTTCACGGTGTGTTTTACTATATTAAATGCATGTTCGACACTCATTTTGTTTGCAAGACTTCAGGTATAAGACATCGACTCCACCTGGTTTCACAGGTCTGAGCGTGTCCATTGACCAACGGTATCGATTGGGAGATAGTAGCTAGGTTTTCTGTGCCAAGTCACCACCCTGGTCATAGTGTGTTGCCGGGTTTGTAGTTGGGTTCAGTGTTTTTGTGTTGTCATTTTTACCTTGGCTTTTATTTAAATTGCAAGTGAAAGGTTATTAAATGGCCTTCGTAGTTAAAAATGATGATTATTTGTATCTATTTGCAATGTTCAAAAAAGGTAGTAATTTACTAATTAATTTAATTTAATTAATAAGATAATCTAATTTTGAATTAGATTTGTTTTATTAACTAATTAAATTATTAGGGTTAAATTAAATCAAATTAGTTGTTTATCTTAATGTGATATTTGATGTAAAATAGAAAAATAGAAATAAGTTGAAAAAGAATCCCCTTATTAGCTTTTGAATTCATTTTTGGTAAAAAGAAAATTAATTACCTTTTTGGCTAAAAATGAATTCTATTTAAAATAATAATTATGCAAAATGCATTTGGGGAAAGCAAATTGTTTTAAAATTGAAAAATAGAAAATATCTCCAAAATTGGCAATAAATTTAGTGGGTGAGTTTTTGTTTAGGGTTTTGACAAAATTTGGGGGAAAGACTCTTGATAAGGAAATTAGGATTTTCATTTTGATTTTTTTTTTTTTGAAATTGGTGGGGAAAAAGAAGAGAGGAGCAATTTTGGATTTGTGCTTGGAATTTGAAGGAGAAGGATTGAATTTGTGGATTGAGCTAGATTCAGAACAAAGATTGAATCACCATTGTCAAGCTTTCAAGTTCTTGGAGAAAATACCAGGTTCTTTGCTTGGTGTTCTTCATTTTATTTTGAAAGAAAATTTCATTTTGTTCATGTTTTTAAAAATGATTCAATCTCTTGATTTCAATGGAAAAAAAAAAAAAAACCCATCTTGAAATCTGTTTGCAAATTTGAAACAATCCATTATGAAATCTTGAGTGAAACAAATTTAAATTCTTGTAGAAATAGGAGAAGAAATCTACAAAAAAGAATTGACAGTTGGAAAAACATAGATTTGAACAAACAAAATCTTCATTTGGATTTGAAACTCAAGAATTTTTGCTGATAAAATTATATGTTGGTTATTGTGTTTGATGTGAAAAAGATTTCCTCACTGTCACTGTAAACCCATAAATTTATATATATAATATACATATATATGTATATTTTGATAAAATATACATACATATGTAAATTATATATATATATATATATTGTTATATATTTATTTTATGAAATTCGAACCAGGTATAAAACCCTGTGTTTTTTGTGTTTGGGTTTTTCGCCCATAAAACACATTTTTTTTTATTCTTTGTTATGGCCGAAATAAATAATATTGAGTGGGGCGGGGGGACTGCTACACAGCCGCCCCCATATGAGGTGACTATGTAGGCAGCGTCGCTGCCCACACGACCACCCTATGGGAGGCTGAGTAGCAGCCTTTCCCACAGGCCGCCTCCCCTGTATGGGGGTTTGGGCGTGGGATAAAAGTTTTTCTTTTTTTTTTAATTTATATATTATATTATATATAATATATATAATATATATATATATTATATATATAATGTTTTAATTTCATTTCTTCTTTTATTTATTATTTAAAATATTTAAAATATAATATATATATATATATTATATTTTATTTTAAATAATTAGGAAATTTTTATTAATTTTTTTTAATATATATATATTTGAATATTATATACATATATTTAAATATAAGTATGTAATTATATATACATTGAGTACATATAATTATATACGTATGTTTAATATAAATATGTTTATATTTAAATATGGTTGTTAAAAGTTAATATATTGGCATAGATGAGAAATTGTTTCTTTACAATAAAATGGTTGTTTTATTTTGAAAATTGATTTGTTTATAAATATTGGTTGGGGTCGAGAAGTTGAAGTAAGACAAATAGTATAAGCATTTTATTTCGAATAAAGTTAAGTATCTTGATTGATTACTTGCACTACTTCATTGCTTGGATTGGATTTAGGAAATCCTAACATTAGTCGAGTTATGTGCCTGAAATGCTTTCTAGTGTTGTTTTCGTGCATTCTCGATGTTGGGAAATTAAATCCTTTGTTTTTGTAAGTCTTCCATTGGGGTTGTCACATTAAGTGTATGGGTTGTCGGTATGTTAGTCAACCTTGTGATTTGTTTTGGGTAGTGCACGTGGTTGTAGATGTGTGATCACTCAGTTATCATGAATGGGATTTGTGATATGTTATGGTTACCCGAGTACTACGAATGGGTAGTGTGACCTTATGTGTTAAGGTTGGAATTGGTTGTCAATTTTGAGCATCTTGTCTACCCTTAGTATGGTGGTTTCGAACCTAGTGTTGTCAGTAGGAGAGTGGCTCTTTGTGGGGATCCGACGCACAAAGTGGTGTCAGGGTAACTCACCTAGGGTGTAATCAAGTGATAATCTAAAATAATTAATGGGGAACTTTCACACTAATAAAGTTAATAAATGCCTCTCTCATGAAGCATGTGTTTGTTAAGGCTCGAGATGAGATGAGACGCATAGTTTTGCATGAGGGTCTGGCGGCCGGTAGAGGCAAGCCAAGGTAACCCAAGATGGGGGTCCGGTAGCCTAGGAAGGTTGAGCTAGGGTAACTCATGGAAATTTATGTATGACACTCTTCCTACGTCAGCAGTTAGTCAGTTATTGTGTGATGTACAAATGATGTACTTGACCTATGTAATCTGGAGGCAATGTAACTGTCTTGTGAGTTTTGTACTGTGTTAAGTGATGTTATTTTGGTAGTTGAGTCAGTTTAGTTATGTTTAGCCTATGTCTAGAAGTGGTTGGTCTTGACTAGAAATACTTGTTACTATCTCCTCACACGGGGGGTGAGCCTTTGGGTATCACACGGTTGGGTGGAACGTGCACCTTAATCCGTTGGCCTGTCTTCTCGTTCGTGCAGACGAGATTTCCAGTAGGAGAGCTCGTGGGTTCCAGTATCTTTTCATGCTTATTCTTTCAGTTGATCTTGTATTTTATTACCCCTCATTTGTTATCGAGGTGGAATTTGTAATATGTAATCATGATTATTGGATTTACCTCATTCAGGGAATGAGCGTTGTAGTCTTATTGTAATTTAATTGTTATTTGAAATCATGTAGTATTTATTATTCTTTGATGTAAATTATTATGTATGGAATGTATGTGAACTTAATTGTTAAGTAATTAAATGTTATGGATTTAATTCATGTTTCTTGTTTGGGTTTAAGTAACTCAGTCTCGTAACCTTAGGGGATTGGTTGGCAATGGTTAGTTAACTTGCATGTTAATTGTTCCTTTAAAAAAAATTAAAAAATTAGTTCGTGTGTAGTAAATTGCAACTTCCCCTAGGGTTGCGTGGTGGGGCATTACAGTAATGACTCTCCGAGCAGCTCTCTTATCTTTTTCCTTGGTATTTTCTCCAATAGACTTGAGAGCATTAAAAATATTTTTGACAATAATAGAATTTTTTTCAGTCTTCTTGTTCACACAAATCTTCAATTTGGCTAGAAAAGGTCTCATCTCTTGTATCTTTAGCAATTGTACACAAAGTTAGCATTACTCTGTCAATGTCTTTGTTACCAGAGTTTCACCTATGGCTTAATCAGGTAGAGCCCATTGATATTTAAAGGAAAATGGTACATTTTCTATCTTCCTTACATTGCATTCATGTGTACAAATGAAATAACTTAAAAGATTACAAAAAATTTAAATCATTGCATTTATACAGATGCATGAAACATAAGAATTTTTTTACAAATCTCTTTTGAAAAAAGTAATCTTTATTCAATACAAAAATATTCATTTGACTCACACAAGCCGTGAGTTTAACTTTTGTATTATTCAATACAAATCAAAATAAACATATACATGAATAAGTAAATGAAGAAAATAATGTGCATGTGGGGAAGTTAACCATTCATTGCTTGAGAATGACTAGCTCAGTTGTGTCTTCTTGTCCGGCTGCTGCCCGAGTTGTCCTGGCCTTCCTAGTTCCTTGGTACTCCTATTTCCTGCATTAAGTCAAAGCAATGTGTTAGAGCAATGCTCTAAGCAATGGCAGGTTACATACCATACATGATCATTTACCTGTGCATGTATAAATTGGTCTTGATCTACATTAAATAAGTTTTGTGTGCATTTCAAGTGTCCTAGAAAACCATTGGAATTATCAAACACACTTGAAATACACATAAGTTTTTCTAACTTGTTTGCTTCATGTGCAGCTACAGGTGCAATCATGTTTTAATTCAAAATGAGTGGTGGAAATGTGGCTCCCACGAGGGTTAAGCCCAACTCATAATTTATGCACAACTTTTTAGGTACACTTTAGTGCATCTAGCACACATTGCCATGTTCAGAATCTACAAAGGCATGCAACTTTTGAAGAATACCAATGCATCTTTTATTATGCTAAATCTGATGTGGTATGTCTATGAGAATCTAAAATGCATATAGATCATGTTACTGAATACATATGATAGTGAACATGGAAATTACTTTTAACTGGTAGACCTATTGAACTATATCATTGTGCCATCTAAAAAGATATAGAAGTAGTAGGATATGTACAAAAGAAGACAACTGTTATTGAAGTGCTTAAAAGATAGCATTGTTTTTTTTCAGGCAAAACATTATGGTACATGGGGTGCAATGAGAGCTACAAGAAGTGAAATCATCTCATAACATTATCAACTTCAGTGCGGCCAACATTTTTTAGAGCTGCCAAGAAAAAATAGTTCCAACACAAGAATAAAATCATGACAAGGGCATTTTTAGTAAAAATGATATTGTGTGTGCAACTGTACAACAAGAGCAAGTGCTTTTGGATGAATAGGGAGTATTCAATACAACAAAAGATTTTTGTTTTTTTAGATAACTTCAATCATTGAATCCTGATGAGGCAAGTGTAAATTGACAAAGCTAAAATCTAGTGGAAGGTTTTAGACAACCAATGCAATAAGGGTTATTTGTCAAAAGCGACAGTCTGATAGAAAGATTGAAATCTTTGCTAATGGGTTATGGCTGCCACAATGAGTAGCATTGGATTGAAACCTAAATAAAGGTTAAGAACAGTTTAAAGACCAAAGCATGATGACATTGGATACACTAATTTTCATAACCGATAACACAGTGAGTAGCAAAACAATTACAGTTATAATAAATGGTGGAGCATTCAGTATAACACTTAAAAGATAACAGTTACTCATAGATTCCCTTTGCAACTAGTATTCATCCTAGGTTGCAAGCAAGGCCAAGCTATGACCATCTTTAATGGAAATATGTAGAAGCATATTTTTTTTGAATAACTTAGAAACCAAAAGACTCTTGCAACAAGATATAGCCGCGACCCAAAATCACTATTTTTCTATTCATAAGTGCATGAAATCTTCAGATTTCAAAAGTGTACATAGAAAATACATAAAAAAATCAAAAAATATTATTATTTTCTATGTATAAACTCATGGCGGCCAAATAGAAAATAAGAATAAACCCAGAAGAACACATTGAAAATACATGAAACCATCGTCAAGCAAGGCTGTCGCCATAGAAATGCAGGTCAAGTAACATAAAGATGAATAGAATATGCAAAGATCGAGTTTGATTATGGGCTTTAGAGTACATGAAAGTGAGGATATGCAAAAACCAAAAAGCTCGAAATACAGAGCTTGCAATTTCTACAGAAAATATACAACAAGAACTTTTTTTTCTTCAAAGATTAAAGGGAAATAAGGGGAGGTGATTTCAAAAAAACACTTAGTAAAGCTTGTTAACAACATAAATTTAGGCTGAAAGCCACTGAAGAACTAAAAAATACACCATATCTATGTCTGCAGATACCTCTATGAAACCCTAGGGTAGTTGGAAGGAGAGCTTCAAGAAAGTTAAAAATAAAATTCTTTTTTTTCAACTTTATTTTTAGGGTTTGTACCCCTAATTTTGGCCAACAAGAGTTAAGCATTTTTCTTTGTTTTAAAAAAAAATACATTGTCAATTAATACCCCATGGCTAAAACTTGTGCCTTCTCATATGCCTTGTGTGAGGAATGTTCAATATCAATATTTTGACTTAGTAATATCTTGATTTGATGTTTTAACCGAATGCATGGAGAATAATGTTGTAAATGCTTAAATTTGAGTAATATCTTATAAATTACTTAAATTTAAAGCATTACCTTTAAATGCAAGAAAAGTGAACCATGTGCTATATGACTAAGTCATGGATGAATGGTGCTTAAATTTATGACTTCTGAGAGCATCTAGGGAGGTTAGATCAGTTTGCAAACATATGCCAAGGATTTAGGATTTGTTTCTGACTTGGGTATGAGGATTTGAGAGCTTTTAGAGATGGTTTATTATGCCTTCATGTTTGACATAGTCAAACTTGATTATTTCTGCATCTTGGAGCCTTTGTTGATTAGATATAGGTGCTATCTTTTAGGCCTCTTTCATGCATTCGACCCAATCAGTTGGGAAGCCCTATTCTTATGATTTTTGGTGGTAGTTGATTCATATAGTCACTGAAGTGACTCTTTTTCAATTAGTTATTTTTATGCAATTTCTAGAGAAAGAGACTTTTGCAGTCCTTGAACAGTTTGAGCATGTTTTGTAACTCAACATTTTGAGCATGTATATCAGTGAAGGCCTTGAACATTAATGATATGGAGTATTTTACCTTCTCACACTATGCTTTATTTTGTGCCTTCTTGATTGATTGAATTACTAGTGAAATCTTATTCTATTCCTTATAATTTTGTCTCAAATTCAAAACCTTTTGCAAAGGTATATGTTATTGTAGGTTATAATTAGTGTTATAAGTGCAGTCACTTTTAGTTGTGAGATTTATATTTCCCTCTAAGAGTTTTAGAATCCAAACGTATTTATAAATTATTGATGTAATGATATATGAAAAGTGAGTTGTGTAATCCAGATTCATTCATTATTAGAATTGTGCATATAAACTGGGTATGCATTCTCTAGGAAAGATAGGTGCATCACCATAGACATAAAATTATTTTAGTTTATGCTATCTTTTACTCTTTCCCTCATCAGAATTAGTAATTTAGGTGAGTACCATAGGAAGCCGACCTTCTTTGGAGGTTTGGTCTCATTCAAAATAAGATCATTCCCATGTTACCTTGGAGTTGTTGAAGTTCAATAGGGTGCAAATTTCAAAGTTAACAATTTTGGCACGCCCAGTGGGACATGCCCCTCAATGCTTTTCATTGGTTTGATGTGCAACCGGTGATTTTTAGACCTTTTAGAGGTTATTACAACATATCTTGTGACTCCGTTGAGCTGAAAGAGCAATAAAATTAGTGTTGTTACAACACATGAAAAGAATACAAACTTAGAGTTCTAATCATTTTTAATATTTATAGCTATCACCACCCAAAAGACAAGGTAGGACAAAAAAAGAACTCCTCCATCAAAGAGAGTTCAATTAACACCACCTGGTGTTAGACAGGAATTTCTTTTCTTACCACCAAGGAGAAGAGGTAGACCATCAAAAAGAGAAAGTAATACTCGTTCTGCTTCACCAAGTTTCAGAACAGTTACATCACCTTCAAGCAGCCCAAGGAAGGTTACATTTGCTTCTTTTTCAAGTGCTAATCCTGTATTTTCTAGTTTTTCTAATTCATTTTCTGCTGTTCATACTCAAGTTAATCCATCTCATCCACCTCTAATGACTACTAGAAACCAACCCTTTGTGCCATTTAATCAAGCCAGTCCATTAAATCTAGCACAACATAATGACATACCAGTTACAACTTTAAATTTTTTTCCAATCTTCACTGGGGAAGATCAAACAACTCCCATTGAGCACATAAGGGATGTTGCTTCACTGTGTGGTGTACACCATATTACTCAAGAAGGTGTAGCTGTAAGGCAACTTGCTGCATCATTCAAAGGAAGGGCTTTATAGTGGTTTAGAAGTCTAGGAGTTGGTACCATTGCAACTTGGGATGAGTTAGTAGATAAATTGCACAAACAGTTTTAGGACAAATCTGATAACTTGTCTTTATTGGAGTAGCTGACTACTATAAAGAGAGCTCCTCAGGAGCAAATGAATGACTTCAAATTTTGATTCCAAAGGACTTGGAACAAAATCCCTACAATGGTGAGGCCACTCCAAAATATGCATTTCTATACTTTTTGAAGGCACTTAGCATTGATATAGCTATTATGACACAGTTGATGGGAGGGGTGCCTTAACCAGACGCATATGAGGCAACAATTAGAGGAAAAACATGTTTTATTCAAGTAGGAAAGATTTATCCCAAGTGACCAATGCATATATTTCTAGAAATATAACCTAATATGCCATTTCAAATACCACCTTTTACACCATTACCTGTTGTACCAACATTACTAGCTGTTGGTAAACAAGAATCTACAGTCCCAGTTCAATCTCAAGAGTTGTAGGAAATTAAAGAGAGCCAACAGAAGATTGAGAACATTTTACAAACTTTTGGGAACAAGTAGGTGAATTTAGAGAAGCAACAATCATATAATAGACCTGCAAATAAACTCTTTCAAGGTCAACAATAGTAGTATCAAGGAAATAGGCAGCAGTACCAAGGTAATTACCAAGGTCAAAGACAAAATATTGCTACAAGGCCTTTTCAAGCATATAATCTAGCTCCTATTAGCGCAACTAGAGACCTTGTTCCTGTTCAGAATAACCTTGCTGCTGATTATGAGTGGCGTTATCTATGCAACCAACCACATAATCAGGCCACATGCTCTAATGGAGTGATAAACCGGGAATTAATGGTGTAGAGTGCTTCAATCTCACAACAAAATCTATCTAATGATGTAACTCCACAACAACAGGAGTAGCTTACAAGTGACACTACTCTATTGAACTGGCAGGGAGAAGAATTATGTGGAATCAATGCAGATGATTCTCCAACTGCAGCAAATACCAAATCAAAGAAAAATCCTTTGAACTTAAACAAGTAGTTGATAAAGGAAAAAGAACAGTTGTAGAACTATCTACATTGCAAGTTCCTTGCATTTTGTAGAGGAATCCATAAGGATCTGCCAAGGAGTAGCCGCACATGCAAGCTGATCATTTTGGTGTAAAGGTACATCAAAAGGTAAATCTGACTCTTCCTTATAATATTATTGAGAACATGAAAAAGATGAGTGTGTCTTTGTCTATGTGGGATTATTTGGCTATCCCAGGTCAAAAGGATATATTGCAGTTTTTTTTGTCTAATTTGAAGGTGTCTGAAGAACCATCAGTAGGTCAAGACCAGGTTGTGTTTACTAACACAGGCCTTAAGATAGCCAACAACCAAATAAGGAAATAGGTAAGGACATCAAACCACCTCTGTTTTATGTGTCTGTAATTATTGGTGACAAATTATTGCACAATTGTATGGTGGATAGTGGGGCTAGTAGTTTTGTAATGCCCAAGCAAGTAGCATATAAACTTGGATTGAAATATCAACCTTTAGAGAAAGGGGTTATTCAATTAGATGGAACTCCAGTCAATACTTAGGTGTTATCAAATGATTAAGCCTTAGAATTCATGCTTGCCCAAACTTTTTAGTTCCGCAAGATATATGTGTCATAGATCTTCCACCTTTCTTTGCTTTGTGTCTATCAAGAGACTTTACAACTAAAATAGGAGGTTATGTGTTGGCTGATTGGTCACATATGCTGTTTAGAATGAGATATGGAACCAAGGTTACCATTAAATTTGAAAAGTTGGCCAAGGATCACATCGAGCCATACAATCCAAGTGTTATCAATGTTGTTCCTACTACTGCAAACACAAATTGTGTCATTTTTACTAACAATGAGCTTGCTGCAAGCAAAGAGTGTTCCTGATGTGCTGTTACATGAATGGGCAGTAGAAAATGTGTTGGAAAGTCCTGAAGATATCATTCAAGATGCTGGTATGGGTAATTACGTGCTTCATGAATCTGATGCTGAGGTTCCAAACCTTGAAAAGAGTAAAAATCAGCTATTAGAACAACAAAATGAACTTTGGGAGATGTTTTTTGATGGTTCCAGAAGTAAAAATGGAGCTAGTGGAGGTGTAGTGCTTGTTTCTCCACAAGGTGATAAGTATTTTTTAGCCTTCCATTTTTCTTTTGCTTTCTCTAATAACACTATTGAGTACAAGGGACTTATTCAAGGTCTTGAATGGGCAAGAAAAAGAGGAATAAACTACCTAAATGTTCACGGGGATAGTGAACTAATAGTTAATCAAGTTAGAGGCCTAAATGTTGCTAAGAATGATGCATTGAAGTCCTACAAAAGTAGAGTGTGGGATATAATAGAGGAATTTGATGCCTTCAACCTGGTTTCTATTCCAAGAAATTAGAATAAACATGTTGATAGACTTGTAGCAATTGGAGCACAGTTTGATATCCCAAATGATATCAAAAAGGAGAAAATACAACAATATGTCAAAGTTGTAGTCATGCCATCAATTGTTGATAACAACATCAACTAGAAGGTATTTGATAATGATGTACATATTTTATTTTTTTTGCTCCAAGAGGACCAGTTTTTTGTAGTGAATCAAGAGAAGCTTAAACAACAATATGATGATCAAGTCATACAGTTGAAGACAAAAAAATTACCCAAGGGCTTGGTTACCTTGGAGTCTATTTTCAATGATGATGACCAGCTTAAGAAGAGTAAAGTCAACATTCAAGTGAAAGAAGACCATTGTGAAGAAATTGAAATCTTTAATGGTAAGCTTCTTTAGGGAAAATTTGTTCAGCTGAAGATAGAAATTTTTTTATTGCTTTATGCCAAGAGTTTCATGATGTTTTTGCTTGGAAATATGCTGATTTAAAAGGTTTTGACCCTCATATTGCACAACACACAATTGAGTTAGAACCTAATGCCAAGCTTGTTAGGAAAAAGCAAAGACCTTTGAACCCCAAGTTTGAACCTTTAATGATTAAAGAGCTGACCAAGTTGGTTGAACGGGGTATTGTCTTTCCAATTAAACACACATCCTAGGTTTCTAACCTTGTTCCAGATAGAAATAAGAATGAGGAGATAAGATTATGTGTAGATTTTAGATTTCTTAACAAAGTTTACAACAAGGTGGGGCACTATGGCCTAAAAGAGAATTCCTTTTTGCTTATCTAACGCTGGTGCCACTTTTCAAAGGGCCATGGATATGGCGTTTCAAAATTTAATTCAGAAATTTTTGCTTGATTATCTAGATGAGATAATAGTATATTCCAGAAATGTAGATGAACACTTGTCACATCTTAAACAAGTTTGTGAAAAATTTAGAGATTATGGTATATCTCTCAATCCAAAAAAGAGTATATTTTCTATTCATGAGGGTAAACTATTAGGAAACATAGTGTCAAAGGAAGGAATTTCCATTGACCCTAAGAGAGTCAAGGCCATACTTGAGTTGCCATTACCCAATCACAAGAAGGATTGCATAGCTTTTTAGGTAGAATCAAAATTTTGAGATTCATACCTGATGTTGCAAATTTGTTATAGCCTTTGACTGCCATGCTTAAGAAGAATGCAATTTTCAGTTGGACTAAAGAAGCCAAATGTAGCTTTGAAGAAATCAAAGAAGCTTTAGCATCATTCCCAACACTGGTAAATCCATATTTTTCTAAAGAATTCACTCTATATGATTTTGGTAGCATTAGTTCCATTTTTTCTATGCTGGTTCAGAAAAATAATGATGATTTAGAGCAGCCAATAGCCTTTTTTAGTCAAGGTCTTGCTGATTATGAACAAAATTATACATTTGTTGAGAAACATGTTCTTGTTGTGATTAGGAGTCTAAAGAAATTTAAGCCTCTGATTTCTAACAATAGGATACATGTTATGGTTGCACACCCTAGTGTGAAAGAATTTCTGTTAAGTAAAGATTTAGGTGAGTAAAGAGTGGTTGGATCACAAGAGTTATGGAGTTTGATGTTGACATCAAAATCACAAAACTTGTCAAAGGTAGGTGTCTTTGTGAGAAACTTGGCTCAACCCCTGAAGATACACAAAAATTAGAATCAAAAACTATTTTAGTCAATGATAATGAGCTTCAAAATGCTACACCTGCATTAGCAACAAGTTGGGTTCAAGATATGACCCATTTTCTACAAACTGGTGAGTGTCCACCAGGTCTAGACAAAGCTAAAAGAAGCTACTTTAGGTTAAAATCCATTCCATATGTTTTGATTGACAATATTCTTTTCAGGAAAGACCTTAATAGTGTTTTATTAAGGTGTATTGATACCAATCAAACAGAAAAAATTCTTCATGAGTTTCACAATGGAGTTTTAGGTGGTCACTTTGCTCCAAGAACAACAACCTGGAAAATTATTAGAGCTAGATATTATTGGCCTAGATTGTTTAAGGATGCATATGCATGGTCAAAGAAATATGTAAAATGTGCTCTTTTTGTAGGAAAAGAAAAGATGCCAGCTATGCCTTTGCATCCAATTCAGGTTGACCATCCCTTCATGACATTGGGAATTGAATTTATCTGACCAATAAATCCACCCTCCAGTGCTTGTCACAAGTGGGTGCTTACAACCACTGACTATTTTTCACATTGGATAGAAGCAGTGGCTTTGAAAGAAGCTAATGAATCTTCAATTTTAAATTTTTATGAGGACATAGTAACCAGGTTTGGAGTTCCTGATTCCATCATTTCAAATAATGCTCTTACATTTGTGGGATTAAGAGTTACAGATTGGGCTGTAAGATATGGAATTCATTTGAATACCTCTTCAAATTATTACCCACAAGGTAATGGCTTGGCTGAAAGTACAAATAAAAATCTGATCAGGATTAGTAAAAGAACCATGGAGGAGAATCAAAGAGTTTGGCACTCTAAATTGAAATATGCTCTATGGACAGATAGAATAACCCCTAAAAGATCAGTTGGGAACTCACCATATGTACTGGTTTATGGAAAAGAGGCAAGACTACCTCTATCTATAGAGCTTCCAACTGTAGACATTATACATCATTTGGAGATGTTTGAAGAACATGAACCAATGTCTGTTAGATATGCAGAGCTCATGGAGCTTGACGAGACAAGAGATAAAGCAATGAAGACTTTGGAATATTATCAACTCCAAACAAAGAGGGTCTTTGATAAGAAAGATACACCCAAAATTTTCAAAGAGGGTGATGTTCTCAAGTGGGATGTACTGAAGAGTAGGCCAGGTAAACATTCAAAGTTTGACAACTTCTAGACTGGCCTATTTATCATTACTGAATGTAAGGAGCATAATGCATTCCATTATCAAAGATGGATGGAGAAATCTTGCAAATCCTAGTTAATGGGATTCACTTCAAACGTTGTTTTGAGGTATGACTTACCTTTGTGAATATTTGGTTAGCTTTACACTTCTAATAAAGTGTTGTTGCACTATAGATTAGATGCAAGTTTTGTTCCCTAAGTGTTATTCCGGAACAATAGGTAGTTTCAATATTCCTGATATCCTGACTAGTCTCAAGTGAGTTACAACTATATACAAGTTCTTTTAGGTATGTCTTTGAGTTTACTAAGTGACTCCATGCCCAATGGACAAATCTAGGCTACTGGTTTACATGTTTAGCAAGAAAACATCCAACAAATGTTGCCAAAAGTGTTACCGTATTTTCATCTATGGCTTAATTAGGTAGAGCCCATTGATATTTAAAGGAAAATGGTACACTTTCTATCTTCCTTACATTGCATTCATGTGTACAAATGAAATAACTTAAAAGATTAGAAAAAACTTAAATCATTGCATTTATACAGATGCATGAAACATAAGAAAGATTTTACAAATCTCTTCTGAAAAAAGTAATCTGTATTGAATACAAAAATATTCATTTGACTCACACAAGCCATGAGTTTAACTTTTGTCTTATTCAATACAAATCAAAATAAACATATACACGAATAAGTAAATGAAGAAAAGAATGTGCATGTAGGGGAGGTAACCATTCATTGCCTGAGAATGACTAGTTCAGTTGTGTCTTCTTGTTCGGCTACTGCCCGAGTTGTCCTAGCCTTCCTAGTTCCTTGGTACTTTTGTTTCTTGCATTAAGTCAAAGAAATTTGTTAGAGAAATGCTCTAAGCAATGACAAGTTACATACCATACATGATCATTTACCTATGCATGTATAAATTGGTCTTGATCTGCATTAAATAATTTTTGTGTACATTTCAAGTGTCCCAGAAAACCATTGGAATTATCAAACACACTTGAAATACACATAAGTTTTTCTAACTTGTTTGCTTCATGCACAACTATAGGTGCAATCATGTTTTAATTCAAAATGAGTTGTGGAAATGTGACTCCCACGAGGGTTGAACCCAACTCATAATTTATGCACAACTTTTTAGGTACACTTCAGTGCATCCAACATAGATTACCATGTTGAGAATCTACAAAGGCATGCAAATTTTGAAGAATACCAATGCATCTTTTAATATGCTAAATCTGATGTGGTATGTCTATGAGGATCTAAAATGCATATAGATCATGTTACTAAATACATATGACAGTGAACATGGAAATTACTTTTAACTGATAGACCTATTGAACTATATCATTGTGCCATCTGAAACGATATGCATATAAGAAGTAGTAGGATATGTACGAAAGAAGACAATTGTTATTGAAGTGCTTAAAAGATAGCATTGTTTGTTTTCAAGCAAAACATTATGCTATAGGTGGTCCCATGAGAGCTACAGGAAGTTAAGTCATCTCATAATAGTATCAACTTCAGTGTGCCCAACATTTTTTAGAGCTGCCAAGAAAAAATAGTTCCAACACAAGAATAAAATCATGACAAGGACATTTTTAGTAACAGTGATATTGTGTGTGCAACTGTATAGCAAGAGCAAGTGCTTTTGGATGAATAGGGAGTATTCAAGACAACAAAAGAAAAATGATGTTTTGGATAACTTCAATCATTGAATCTTAATGAGGCAAGTGTAAATTGATCAAGCTAAAATCTAGTGGAAGGTTTTAGACAACCAATGCAATAAGGGTTATTTGTCAAATGCGACAGTCTAATAGAAAGATTGAAATCTTTGCTGATGGGTTATGGGTTCCAGAGTGAGTAACATTGGATTTAATACTAAATAAAGGTTAAGAATAGTTTAAAGACCAAAGCATGATGACAGTGGATACACTAATTTTCATAGTTGATAACACAGTGAGTAGCAAAACAGTGACAGTTATAATAAATGGAGGAGCATTCAGTATAACACTTAAAAGATAGAAATTACTCATATATTCCCTTTGCATCTGGTATTCATCCTAGGTTGCAAGCAAGGCCGAGTTATGGCCATCTTTAATGGAAATATATAGAAGCATATATTTTTTGAATAACTTAAAAACCAAAAGACTCTTGCAACAAGATATAGCCGTGGCCCATAATCACTTTTTTTCTATTCATAAGTGCATGAAATCTTCAGATTTCAAAATATGTACATAGAAAATACATAGAAAAATCAAGAAATATCTATTATTTTTTGCGTATAAACTCATGGTGGCTGGATAGAAAATAAGCATAAACCTAGAATGCATTGAAAATACATGAAACCCTCGACAAGCAAGGCCATCGCCATAGAAATGTAGGTTAAGAAACATAAAGATGAATAGAATATGCAAAGACCGAGCTTGATTATGGGCTTCAGAGTACATGAAAGCAAGGATATGCAAAAACTAGAAAGCTCGAAATACAAAGCTTGGAATTTCTATAAAAAATATACAACATGAATGTATTTTTCTTCAAAGATTAAAGGGAAATAAGGGGATATAATTTCAAATAAACACTCACTAGAGCTTGTTAATAATAGAAATTTAGGTCGAAGGCCATTGAAGAACTCATAGTCAAACTTGATTATTTCTGCATCTTGGAGCCTTTGTTGAGAAGATATAGGTGCTATATTTTAGGCCTCTTTCATGTATTTGACCCAATCAGTTGGGGAGCCCTATTATTATGTATTTTTTGTGGGAGTTGATTCATATAGTCACTGAAGTGACTCTTTTTCAGTCAGTTCTTTTTATGCAACTTCTAGAGAAGGAGACTTCTGCAGTCCTTGAACAGTTTGAGTATGTTTTGTAACTTAGCATTTTGAGCATGTATATCATTGAAGGCCTTGAACATAAATGATATGGAGTATTTTTCCTTCTCACACTATGCTTTATTTTGTGCCTTATTGATTGATTGAATTAATAATGAAATATTATTCTATTCCTTGTAATTTTGTCTCAAATCCAACACCTTTTGCAGAGATATATGTTATTGCAGGTTATAATTAGTGTTATAAGTGCAATCACTTTTAGTTGTGAGATTTATATTTCCCTCTAAGATTCTTAGCATCCAAACCTATTTATAAATTACTAATGTAATGATACATGAAAAGTGAGTTGTGTAATCCAAATTTAGTCATTGTTAGAATTGTGCATATAAACTGGGTATGCAGACTCTAGAATAGTTAGGTGCATCACCATAGAGATAAAATTATTTCAGTTTATGTTATCTTTTACGCTTTTCCTCAACATAATCAGTAATTTAGGTGAGTACCATAGGAAGCTGACCTTCTCTGGAGGTTTGGTCTCATTCAAAATAAGATCATTCCCATGTTACCTTGGAGTTGTTGAACATCAAGTTCAATAGGGTGCAAATTTCAGAGTTAACAGTCTTATTGCTAAAATATTGGTTAAAATGTTGCGTAGCGAACAATCGAACGGTTCGTGTTGACCTCTTTCCTTCAATTTTTTTTATAGTATCCTCATCAATTTCAATTAACCATTTAGCGGTTCTTGAAGGTCTTTAATTTGGAATATGTCTTCCTTCGACACAAGGTTCTTCATTTCTCATGTAATTTGGTGAAAGATAATTTACATTTGGTTCAATATTATGTTCAACATACTCAATTCCAACATTTTCACCTTGAACATTTTCAATATCAATTTCAATAATTTCATTCCCAATTTCAATATCATGTTCAACATCTTCAATTCCAACATTTTCACCTTGAACATTTGCAAAATCAATTTCAACATTTTTATTCCCAATTTCAATATCATGTTCAACATTTTCACCTTTAACATATTTAATTTCCTCTTCACTTGAAAGACCAAAGGGCTTAGGTTAACCAATATTTGGCATACCTTGTCTTCTGTTCCTACGAATTTCTCTATCTCTTTGTCTATATGCTTCAATTTTTTCTTTTGTAAGCTTTCTCTTATGTTTTTGCTTCTAATGATTGTTTCTCCCCATTATACCTCCAGATGCTAAAAAAATGATTGATTATCACAAATTTGAGTAGAAGATGCTCCAAAAAGTTTATCTTTGTCTCTTCCTATTTGAAATCGCGTTTTTGTCACATGCAAACAAAATTTAGGGTCCATTGGGATGCCCAAAATGACCCACTTGAGGTTTTTCTATGGCCCGCAAATTTGATATCGGATAAAATTCGATATCAAATAAAATATGATATTTGATTTGAAAAATATTTCAAAATGTATTTTAATAGTAAGATTTTGTTGTTATAAATTGAATATCTGATTTTTGTACACATATACCCAAGATTAATTAGGAGGTGGAGGGTGGGAAAGAGAGATAGAGAGAGGGAGAGAGAGGGAAAGGGAGGGAGAGGGAGAGAGAGAGAGAGAGAGAGAGAGAGAGAGAGA
>VDFB02190144.1:0-10002 GCA_007258455.2 Sequoia sempervirens
TTCATGGATTGAACTCTGTATTTTATTTTCTCTCAATGTCTGTATGCTATGGAAATGCCATTACATTTTTAAAAAAAGTAGTTTCTTACTATTTTTCTTCAATTTTTTATGGTTTTTTGTAAATCTACCAAAAAACCCTAGTTTTTCTACCAAAAAATCAATATTTTGAAAAAAATCAACTAAAAATAAACAAATCTAATTGAAATTTTGATAAAAAATAAAGAACTTTACCTGTTAGAGATGGACTCCAAATCGGATATCGGATTTCGCTCTCCACTGTGCGCCCGCCGCCGATGAGCTGAAAATAAATGAGAATGACTGTTGGTCGCGGGCCTTTTTATATATATATATACTTAACAAAATCGGATATCCGATTTAAATCAGATATCCGATTTGGATCGGATATCCGATTCCCAGAACTAAGTTTCCCTTTGTCTGGATCGAAATGAGTGTTTTTTATATACTTCAACAAAATTGGATATCCGATCCAAATCGGATATCCGATTCCTAAAATTAAGTTTTCCCTCTGCCTCGGTAGTCACCCCAGCTCCAAAAAGTCAACTCACCATTTTCACGTTTTTGAGTCGTAGAAACACATATTTGTTTCTCCATTGCCACTTTTTGGCATACCATGATCCTGCACATGCCCCCCTGACTATACACATGAAGGGTAAGACATGTTGGGGTGGAAAAAAACCCCGACATTACATGTGACTCAAACGAAACCAAAACTTGTTTATGGGGCGAAAAATCTTGCTTTGGTAAGTAAGGTATGGAATCCACTTTGGGTTTGGACTCATAATTTTTAATTAGTGAAAAACACCAATATCACAAATATCATATGAAGACCACATCACATTAGTGAAAATCACCAATATCACATGACATATTAAGTCAAGTTTAGGAAGTTTTTGGTATGGTTTGTTGATGTTTAGTCAGTGAAAATTGTCGATCGAACACATCAACAATTACACCTTATGATTATAAGTGTAGCTGATTAAAACTACCAACATGCTAATGACTCAATTCCATAAGGTATCTGCAATGAAAATCCATGACTATGCAGGTTGACCTCCTTTTTTATACAATATTGATGAAAAACAATGAAAAATACATACAACAAAAGTGAAACCAAGTAAAACCTAAATGAGTTATTTGGTAGATTTCACATAGTTAACTCTATGTGTCATGGGCCTTGAATATCACAATGCACATACCCAAACATTAGTAAATCTACTCACGAATGAAAATGAATCTAGGTTTTAGGCTACCTGGTTTGTGAAATGACCATCAACGAATGGAAGAACAATGTAGACAAAAACCATTTAAATCTAAACCAAAAGAAAATGATTTTAAAATGTTTTCCATTTATAATGATAAACATATCTAAACCAAAAACCCTAGACATACGATTAAAAACAACAACAAAACAAGAAATAAAGCACAACAAAGTTTTTACATACTCGCAAAGAAAATAACAATGGAAACCCTAAAAATGACAGACGGCCAACTCCAGATTCACAAGCCAAAATAACTCAAAAGGCTCAATCAAACTTGTAGATGAGTGACGAAGAAAAACGAACAAGAGAAATGAAAAAGAAAAGAGTTTAAACCAATTTAAAACACAAACCAAAATGTCATTGAAACAACATTAATGATGAACTTGTGTGAAGTCGAGTTTGTAGGTTCGGGAAAATTTAACGCCATTGGAACTTTCAAATTTTTGATAGATATCATGCAGGGTCAATGAAATTCACCAACCATGCAATTTTTATTTTTGCATTGGGCTTGCAAGGGCGCTAAAATTCAGCACTCTTGCAAGGGAAAAAAAATTCTAACTTTAGAAATGAAGTTTTACAACTTATCTTCTTTTGCAAATTTCAACGAACCAAAAATTGTTAATGCTTAGAAAGATGTTCCAAAGCTGGAGGACCACACACGAGGGAAAATCTGATTCACCTCATTTTTCATTCTTGGAGTGTGTGAGTTACAAAACAAACAAGTTTTGTAAGAGTTATCCCACGAATTGAGCTTAGCTGAATTTGAGGATAACACATAGTATTAATCAAATTTGAGATACTTAATAGCCCAATGTTAGTCCAACCCCCAAAGGGCATCACTAGGTTAAAACTAGCCAACTATTCAATAACCTGTTTTATAGTTGATAAGGTCATCATTGCAAGGAGTGTAATGTGTAAGTAAATTGACATGATCAACAAGGCTAAATAAATTGGTGTGCTTTATAAGGTTTCCATCATGAGGGGATTACACATACAGGGAAAATTTCCTTCAAAATGCAAGGACTTAGTTTTATTTTACAAAATTTAGAGAGGTCCTAATTGATTCTACACTATAATTAGACATGATTGAACCTACAATTCTATCTAGGGTTCTCCCACAATCTTATTTAGTACAATGAAACTCTTGGCCACTTATCTTTAAATATTTCACCTCTACTACATGACAAGTATAACTAGTGCTAAAAAGCACCTTTAGGATTTAGAGTCAATCACCTTGTTTCAACAAAAAATGGGCAAAGTGAAAGAAAGTACATTTCTCATTTACAAGTGTGTGTCAAGAACAATTTAACATTAATATATTTCCTATACTTTAAAATATTTAATAAAAGTCACAATAATGAGAAAGACTATAAATTAACTCACTTATAATCACCCTATATAAAATTAATTGTAAGTAAAAACTCAACTCCATGATAATTGTATTAGAATAATAAATATTTATTTGATTATTCTAAAATCAAATACACAAACAAGACATATAGTCTTTAAAATATTTTTCTATGTTTAGACTTTGTAACATTTTTTTTTTAAATAAAGGTAGTTGAACCATGAAAATTTAATTAATATAAAAAGATTTTATATAGTACCGAAAGGGGAGCAGAATTTTACAAAATTAACTGCACAGCCCGATAAGAACATCAACTCAGAATTCGAAGAATTACATAATTACAATTAGAAACCTCAGAATAAGCATGAGCCAAATTTTTCTAGACGAAAACATCAAAATCTTTGAGCAAGTTGGGAGAAGCTGAAGGCAGAGTGCCAGGAAATTAGCGCACAAGACCAAGTAGCTAAGGTGGAGGAAAGGAAGAACCAGCATGACCACAAAAAAAGGTTCCTCAGAAGCGAGGAGTCAAGAGACAAAATTCCCCACAGAAGCAAAATAACCCTCAAGAAGTGTTTTCCTCAGAAGAAGCTAGATTTGCAGGTGGTGGAAAATAAGGTTCCTCGTATGGCTCAATAAGAACATGCCTTTAAGTAGAAGAACAAAATTGTAGAGCTCTTGAATAAGGTCATAGACAGAATTTCCATAATGAAGCTTGAGACTAAGGATTCGGGCATTGAACTCATGTGGACAGTCATTAAGTAACCCATGAGTCATAGTGCATGTCAGATAGAACATGTTGCTTGCAAATGATTCCATCAACCATATTCGAACCTTGGAGAATATCATAATTTTCTAGTGATGGTTGTAGTGAGGAAAGTAGGCATACGTGAGGAAGCAAATATGTGCCAGATAAAAACTGAACCATTTCCACACGCCACAAAACATCCATGAGGTTTGAAACGAACTGTGAATCCAACTCATATGGAAGTTCCATCGGGTTTAAATCCATCCAATCAAAACCTGCTTACATTCGAATGCAAAAGCCCTCAACTTATCTTTTAAAAGAGGAGAATCATCTCTAATTTCATTGACTCTAGGAGGGATAAGAACCCTAAATAATCTGTCCATTTCCAACACAGAAAAACAATGGAACTAGAGATGTGTATGAATGAAAATCCATATAGAGACCACGTATAAAATAGTTGACTTGGCCACCGTAACACTGCAGATGAGACCTCACACATGCTTATATTTACAAGGCATTAAATGTTCATATCAGAGCCAGTACTATCAACAAATCACTTAATGCCAAGTACCAAGCGTTTTGACATGCTTTAGAAATAATACTCCTACAAAAATGTTGCAATTTCACCAAGTTTTCAACTTAAAATGCTTCTTTGATGTCTATCAGCAAAAGTGGTCTCTTGCAAGCGAACACCAAAAAAGTGTGGAGGCAAGACATAATCAAAACATTTTCCAAATTTAGCCAAGTGCATGGGCAGCCGCAAAAAAATTATTTATCCTGATAACCATATTGACATCAAATATCAAACTATAGAGGTGCCATGAAACCCTCAAGAATGTTTTCCCATACAAGACATGCTCGTTTTGGGGAACACCAATGAGGGAGGGAGGGACAATTATCATTCCCACAAAGCATGTGTGACGAAGGATCTCATAAGAAGATATACAAAAAGTACTTTCTGGTGTGAAAACAAACCTACAAAGACCTCATAATTCAAAAATTAATGCAGTCCGCTACCAAAACTATAACAACTTCATCCAAACAGACATTAGTCGCGGGTGAAAAAAGAAGCAAAAGATTGCAATGTGCAGAATCTTGGGACTTGTAGCCACCACAATTGACAATAAAAAAACCTTTCACCAAATATGTCAAAAATGGTGGGTGAAGCAGTATCAATATTCGATGCAAGGGCCAAGTTGGAGAAAATAGCTCAAGATGTTGCCAATAGGGGGATTACAATTATAGAACAAGTTACTAAAAAAGGCCTCAGTCGCAAGGAAGATGTGGTGTTAAAAAAGGAAGCCAATGCAAAGATGATTAGTCACACAATTTGATCAAGGGAGATGTTAAAATAATCATCTTTGCAAAGAGAAGATTACATTCTTGAGTTGATAACTCTCTATGAGCAATGTTTTCATCAATAGCTTTATTGGCTAGGGAGTCTACAACTAAATTGATTTCCTTGAAGCAATGTGAAATTTG
Source organism: Sequoia sempervirens (assembly GCA_007258455.2). Lineage (NCBI taxonomy): Eukaryota > Viridiplantae > Streptophyta > Pinopsida > Cupressales > Cupressaceae > Sequoia > Sequoia sempervirens. Next base: position 4,856 of record VDFB02190144.1, read on the forward strand.
GTAACTCGTGAACCCTTTAAGTTGCTTCAGAATGTAAGATAAAATATAATCCAGGTGCCAAGAGATAGAGCCTCGGTTCTTCAATGCAAAGATTGTAACCATTGAATCTCCTTCAATAAAGAGTTAGGAGATTAAGAACTTCTTAGCCAACTTTAGGACTAAACTCAAGACTTTAAATTTTGCAACATTATTAGTTTCATCTCGAATCACTTCACAAGCAGCAGCAATGAAGGTACCGTTCCAATCTCTTAAAACTACAACAATACTTGATTTACCTGGATTACCTCTTGAAGCGCCATCAAAGTTCAATTTAACAAAATTTCTGGGTGGAGGGGTCCAATTCAAGGAATTTATATTAACTGTGGGAAGCTTGATTGAGAAGATCCAACATTAGGGATCTTCAACTTAACTACCAGTTCTTCATAATAAGAGCATCCTAGGATAAGAAGTGATAATTTAAATGATCATTTCTATACAACGAAGATGACATTACTTCAGCTATTGAATGTTCATATCAAATCCAGTACTATCAACTAATCACTTAGTTCCAAGTACCAAGCATTTTGACATGCTTTAGAAATAATACTCCTACTAAAATGTTGCAATTTCACCAAGTTTTCCACTTAAAATGCTTCTCTGGTGTCCGTTAGCAAAAGTAGTCTCTTGTAGGCAAACACCAAAGAAGTGTGGAGGTAAGACATAATCACAAAATTTTCCAAATTTAGCCAAGTGCATGGGCAGCCGCCAACAAAAGTATTTATTCTGATAACCATATTGACATTAAATATCAAACTACGGAGGTGCCATGAAACCCTCATGAATGTTTTCCCATACAAGACATGCTCATTTTTGGGAACACCAATGAGGGAGGGAGGGACAACTATCATTCCGACAAAGCGTGTGTGACAGAGGATCTCATAAGAAGATATACAACAAGTACTTTCTAGTGTGAAAAAAAACCTACAAAGACCTCATAATTCTAAAATGAATGCAGTCCACCGTCAAAACTATAACAACTTCATCCAAACAGACGTTAGTCATAGGTGAAAAAAGAAGCAAAATATTGCAAGCAATGTATAGAATCTTGGGACTTGTAGCCACCACAATTGACAATAAAAAAACCTTTCACCAAATATGTCAAAAATGGTGGGTGAAGCAGTATTAGTATTCAATGCAGGGGCCAGGTTAGAGAAAATAGCTCAAGATGCTACCAGTAGGGGGATTACAATTGTGGAACAAGTTACTAAAAAAGGCCTCAGTCACAAGGAAGATCTGGCGTTAAAAAATGAATCCATTGCAAAGATGATTAGTCACACAATTTGATCAAGGGAGATGTTAAAATAATCATCTTTGCAAAGAGAAGATTATATTCTTGAGCTGAAAACTCTCTATGAGAACTGTTTTCATCATTAGCTTTATTGGCTAGGGAGTCTGCAACTAAATTGATTTCCCTGAAGCAATGTGAAATTTGGTAACTTGTGAACCCTTCAAGTTGTTTCAAAATGTAAGTTAAAATATAATCCAGGTTCCAAGAGATAGAGCCTCAGTTCTTCAATGCAGAGATTGCAACCATTGAATCTCCTTCAATAAAGAGTTAGGAGATTAAGAACTTCTTAGCCAACTTTAGGACTAAACTCAAGGCTTTAAATTCCGTAACATTATTAGTTTCATCTTGAATCACTTCACAAGCAACGACAATGAAGGCATTGTTCCAATCCCTTAAACTGCAACAATACTTTATTTACCTAGATTACCTTTTGAAGTGCCATTGAAGTTCAATTTAACATTTTTTTTGGGTGGAGGGATCCAATTCAAGGAGTTTATGTTAGTTGTGGGAAGCTTGATTGAGAAGATCCAGCTTTAGGGATCTTCAGTAACTGCCAATTCTTCATAATAAGAGCATCCCAGGATGAGAAATGAGCATTTAAATGGTCATTTCTATACAAAGACGATGACATTACTTCAAATATTGAATGTTCATATCATACCCAGTACTATCAAAAAATCACTTAATTCCAAGTACCAAGCATTTCAACATCCTTTAGAAATAATACTCCTATTAAAATGTTGCAATTTCACCAAGTTTTCCACTTAAAATGCTTCTCTGATGTCCATTAGAAAAAGTGGTCTCTTGCGAGCGAACACAAAAGAAGTGTGGAGGCAAGACATAATCACAACATTTTCCAAATTTAGCCAAGTGCACAGGTAGCCGCCAAAAAAAATATTTATCCTGATAATCATATTGACATTAAATATCAAACTACGGAGGTGCCATGAAACCCTCAAATGTTTTCCCATACAATACATGCTCATTTTGGGGAACACCAATGAGAGAGGGAGGGACAACTGTCATTCCCACAAAGCATGTGTGACAGAGGATCTCATAAGAAGATATACAACCTAGAAAGACTTCATAATTCCAAAATTAATTTAGTCCACCATCATAACTATAACAACTTCCTCCAAATAGACGTTATTCACAGGTGAAAAAAGAAGCAAAGATTGCAATGTGCAAAATCTTGGGACTTGTAGCCACCACAATTGACAATAAGAAAACCTTTCACCAAATATGTCAAAAATGGTCGGCAAAGCAGTATCAGTATTTGATGCAAGGGTCGGGTTGGAGAAAATAGCTCAAGATGTTGCCAGCAGGGGGATTACAATTGTGGAACAAGTTACTAAAAAAGACCTCAGTCGCAAGGAAGATATGGCATTAAAAAAGGAAGCCAATGCAAAGATGATTAGTCGCACAATTTGATCAAGGGAGATGTTAAAATAATCATCTTTGTAAAGAGAAGATTACATTCTTGAGTTGAAAACTCTCTATGAGCAATGTTTTCATCAATAGCTTTATTGGCTAGGGATTCTACAACTGAATTGATTTCCCTGAAGCAATGTGAAATTTGGTAACTTGTGAACCCTTCAAGTTCTTTCAAAATGTACGATAAAATATAATCCAGGTGCCAAGAGATAGAGCCTCAACTCTTCAATGTAGAGATTATAACCATTAAATCTCCTTCAATAAGAGTTAGGAGATTAAGAACTTCTTAGCCAACTTTAGGACTAAACTCAAGACTTTAAATTCCACAACATTATTAGTTTCATCTGGAATCACTTCACAAGTAGCAGCAATGAAGGCACCATTCCAATCCCTTAAAACTGCAACAATACTTGATTTACCTAGATTACCTCTTGAAGTGCCATCAAAGCTCAATTTAACAAAATTTATGGGTGGAGGGGTCCAATTCAAGGAATTTTTGTTAACTGTGGGAAGCTTGATTGAGAAGATCCATCTTTAGGGATCTTTAGTAACTGCTAGTTCTTCATAATAAGAGCATCCCAGGATGAGAAGTGATAATTTAAATGAGCATCTCTATACAAAGAAGATGACCGTTACTTCAAATATTGAAATCTCTACTTTTTGCAAGACCTGGGAGATGGTGGAAGGCTTTTTTTCTAAAAGTTTGTTGTTTCTTTCAAGCCATATGTTCCAAATTATTATGGAGGGGAAATTTTCCCATAAGCATGAAAAGGAAGAAGAGGGGAAGAGAGAAGGCCACGCAAGGAAATGATGATAGATGGAATTATGTAGAGGGCTAGACCAACTAAGTTTTTCCAAAACCCAAGTTCAACAATGATAGGAAAAGTCACACCCTAAAAGTAAGTGATTAGTTGATTCAAAAGAATTCCCACACATGACACATGGGAAAAGAGGGATTATGCTCAATCTATCCAACCTCATACCTGTTAGGATCATGTCTTTGATTGCAAGCCACACAAAAGCACCTGCCTTAGGAAGAATGTGAGAGCCCCAACAAAGTCTAAAAGGCATTGGATTGTCTTGTTTGCAACAAACAAGAGAATTATACCCTTCTTTTACATTGCATTGTCCTGTTTTGGATTTTGTCCAAATGATTTCATCGTGTTTGTTGGATAAATATATATGCCTCTTGGAAAGCTCAACTTTTAATGATTCCTTTAAATGAGAAGGGACATGTAAAAAATCAAAATCCTAACTTGGCAAGGATCCAAAGGATCAATGTGTAAATAATCACAGACATTACTACCCCAACTGATTTTGAGCACATATTCAATTTGTTTCCAATCACCAAGGTGTCAGAGGGGTTTATGGCCATTCCATGCATCATCCCAAAAAAATAGCCTTTTCACCATTATTGATGACCCATGAGAGGTGAGGAAGGAGAACTGATCTACAAGAAGAAATGAAGTTCCAGATTTTAGAGCCCTGAGGGAGGTGCTTCTGAGTAAAGATTTCCTCCCTCTCAAGGGAGTCCAAATATTTGTGTTTCATTAATTGACACCATTTAACATCAAGTTTAGAATAAATTTTCCAAACCAGTTTAAAACCTAGTGCTTTATTTTGTAGAAAAATATCTCTTAAACCTATCCCCCCTTTGTTTTTTGGCTCACAAATGATATCCCATTCAACCAATGATAATTTCTTTTTTGCAATTACATTCTTTGACCAAAGAAAGTCTTTGAAGACTTTTTGAAGTGTGTTTTCTTTACCTTTAGGGAGACTCAAAATTGACATCAGATAGATTGGTAGGGAGCATAAGACTGATTTGAGCATTACCAATTTCCCCACATAAGAAAGCCTTTTTTATTTCCAAAGTGAAATTTTGTTAGATATTGAAGAAATCAATCTGTCCCAAAAGTCATGTTTTTCCTTACCTGAAAAGAATGGGATGCCCAAGTATTTACAGGGAAGTGAATCACTTTGAAATCCCTAAAATTTAAGAATTTGACATTTAACCATGGGATCAACATTCAAGAAGAAGATTTTTGATTTATTAGAATTAAACAACTGACCCGAGTGAGAACAATAATGAGATATGATCCTTTTTATTACCTTGGCCTCCTCCATTGTGGCTTGAACCAAAAGGAGTGTATCGTCTACAAAAAGCGTGGGAAATTGGAGAAGGAAACAACCAAACAAGTATCCCTTTCCAAATCCTGGCATTTTGAGTAGAAATTATTGATCTACTTAGACCCTTAAAATTTATCTAACCTCAAGGAGGTTAGTGGTAAAATCCATTCCTATACCCCGGGTCGGCGGAGAAGGAATTGGCACAATATTACTAACCCTTGCCTTTCCCACTACGAAGCGGAGTCGAACTTGTGAC